>JAHWFP010208357.1:59456-74314 GCA_023313725.1 Lithobius niger | reverse complement strand
AATTATTGGTGTAGGAACATGATTATGGTAAAATCCACCCACATTAGTCAGTGGAGAGAGAGTTAGCGATGCGGTAGAGCCTCTTCACGCCTGCGTTGAAATTGTATTACGACGTTAGGTTTAACGTAGTACGTGTTTTCCCAGCATCAACCAAAACGTTTTAGGGATGAAACGATGTCAGAAACTATTCAGGTACCGTACTTGGCCATATATAATACTCATGATACACAAAAAAATAGTCGATTAGCATTTTTAGCAGATTACGAACTTTGACAGTCATTTGTCTTCCAAACGGAAGTAGTTCCAAGATGGCGGCGATGACAACGATAGCTCAATCGATGTCTTCTGTAGGTGCCTTTCGAGTTCCCAAAAGCAAACTGTAACGAATGTCTACAGCCAACCACGCCAACATGATCAAAAGAAATCTATTCGTCGATTTGCAAAAGAAACACGATTGCTGGGCGGCGTTCGTTGCAGAACAGAGTTCAGAGTAAGTTTTGGGTGTTTGACTGCGCCACGCAAACGAAATCCGAATAATGGATAACGCTACATACCATTCTGCGAAGGAGGAAAAATATCAACGAAGAGTTAACGTAAAGCTGACATGCAGGCTTGGCTGCAGTAATGCTGTTGATACAACGATGTTGTCGAACCGTGAACTGTGTGCATTAATTGATCGTATGAAAACACCGTACGATCATAACCGTTATTCAATCGACAGTCTTGCTACAATGCACGGACACACGTACAGTACGTAAAAATGCGACGAATTTACGCTTTCAGAAATTCGGAAAATGTTCATGATGTTTGTCGAAATGACGACATTGCACCTGTTGAAAAGTCACACGAGCCGTAAACGAATACTATTCTGTACCAATTTCTCACGGACGGCAATGAGACGAATCACTCCGGATTTGCAGTTTGCTTTTCGTAAACGTCAGCGACACAGTGAACGCCATAGAACGAGACGATAGGATTTTTTTTTTTTGGGGGGGGGGGGGGGGGGAGGGGCCATTCATTATTGGAGGAAACGTGTGTTTATGATGGCCACACGAAATCAGTGTTTGAACAGGATTGACTGTGAAGAGTTTCGGAAAGTTTGGCTTGAAAGCGTCACGTAAGGATTGAAGTAAGACACTCGTTACAGTTTGCTCTCCCCCTCCTCCTCCTCCATACCCCACCTGCTTCTAACGCTCCTCAAAACGGGCTATTTAAAGGCCAAACCAATACGACTCTTTTCAGGAACATTTTTGAAAGAGAGAAATCATTCCTGTTTAATAAAATTTGGTAATGCAGAAATAACACACACTATTAATCATTAAACAATAAATGTATTAACAATAAAGAAATGCTATAGGGCAACACTGCCTAAAAAATATGAAATTATTAGCAACAAAAATGTTCGCGCAAATGAATTGTAGTGCTATTTTTGCATCATTGTTTGAGTTGGAGCTCGCGGATGAATACAGACAGATCAGTGGTAAGCAGGCTTTGGTCGCGTCGCTAACACTTTCTCCACTGACTAATTCATAGAATGACGTATAGATCTTATTGTATGCGTTAGGCTTCAGTAAATGAAAAAACTACAGAGCGAACATGAACGTTTGTGTGAAACATCGTTCACTACACTGAACAATGGTTTGCAGGTTTAGTTTTCTTCCAAAAATTGTGACAATTATGACTGATGTCAGTATTGGAATTTGAATCCAGAAAAGATGTCATAGGTTAGTTTCAGAAAGAAAAAAAAACAATTGTGCATAGAAACATTTGAAAGTTGTGTTTTTATGACTGCAGTAATTTAAATGATGTTACTTATGGCGTCCCTCAAGGAACTACTTTGGGGTCACGTTTCTTATAATCTACATCCAGGGGCGTCGTGCACCCACAAAATTGGGGTGGTTACAGCCTTTTCCAGCTAGGGATCTGGGGGAGCGCTGTAAGATCACGCATTTTCAGCAGTTTTAAGGAGACAGGTGGAACACCCAAATTGACGTATGTGACGTATGTGACGTATATGACGCTTCGGTAGCGGGAGGGCTGGCGCCGGGCTGGCGGCCGCCGCACACCAGCCAAAATCGTCTTTATTTTTGGGAAATTGGGATGAGGCCGGGGAGGGGGGGGGGGAGCACGTGCCCACCCGTGCCCCAACGGCACGACGCCCTTGTTTACATCAATGACTTTGCTAACTGTACGGAAAACTATAAAATTGTCTTTGCCAATGATATAACTAGTCTCGTTAATGCAAATAAACTGGCACTGGTGACCCTAAACGCACTTTTCCTAGCACTGCAAGTGAAGACAATATGGAAGGAAATTCACACAATGACTTTGTTAGATTACATGGGTGTTTCCTAAATAATGCTGTGTTCACAAAATAATGTTGATAAAACTTTGTAATTCGTAATTCATTTTAGTTCACCGCATAAAAAAAAATTCAACTAAATGCAGACACAAACCCATTTACGTTGCCTTTTGGATTTATATGTCTGCCTGAGCGGGGAATCGAACCCAGGATCTTTGAAACCAAAGGCAGAGGTCCTACTGCTGAGCCATACTGACACGACCAATTTCAGTATGGCTCAGCGGTAGGACCCCGGCCTTTGGATTCAAAGATCCTGGGTTCGATTCCCCACTCAGGCAGTCTGACATATAAGTCCAAAATGCAACGTAAATGGGTTTGTATCTGTATTTATCTTTTTCGTGTGAGCCCTTGGCTTTTCCGTCTTTAAAAAAATTCAAAGTAGGGAATCTAGACACACGCTAGTGTGTCGCGCCAAGTTAGGCAACAATCATCACAACAAACATCACATCAATTCAATTGTCGAGGTTGTAAACCATTGTAGCGCGGCGCCATAGCGTCAGTGTTTTAAATTTTGAAGCATAGTTGGGCACATTTCAGGTACTTGGGGAAAAATAATAAAAATTAACCCACCTGACCCTCAATAACGTTGTAAATGTGTAACAAGCAAAGCTACTAGCTAGCTAGTCCGCTCATCCCCATGTTAATTTCCATAGGGTGATTATTCATCGATACCGAGATAACGGGAAGGCTCCAGCTATGAAATTGGACGAATGGCTGCAGTACGACACGAACTGCGTACCTTTTATGGTTTGGTGCCTAGGGGTGTAATGAGGATGGCGTGGGATGGCGCGTAAGTACGAAAATATTGTTATAACCATTGTTAGTATATTGTCGGCATCGTCTCTCATTGGACAGCCAAAGTTCGGACAATGACAACGTGTATACTGACGTGCGTGCCTAGACACACACTAGTGTAGCACGATAAATCTAAACAACGTTGCCAAAGAAATTGTATTCACGTCCAATTCACGAAAAATAAACCAACTCTAAAAACAAAGCAAAATAAACAAAGCCAAAAACTGGTGAAGAGGCCACCAAGTTGAGAGTGGTTCGGCCCTTCACAGGAGTGATATCAACACACCAAAACTAACAAAATAAAACAAATTACAACAAAATTAAAACCAAACCAAAAACCTATAAATAGGTGACCAAGTTGAGAATGGTTCGGCCTATAGGCAAAAGGTAGTATCAAATTGTGAAAACCAATTTCTTGTTGACGTGCCACTTTATTACACATCTGCACGGTAGTGGGGTTGAGTCTAATACACAATTTTAAAAAAAGGACTGATATCATATCAAAAACCAAAACTGGTAAAAGAAGCCGGCAAGTTCCGAATGGTTCGGCCCTTCAAAGAAGTGATAACAACACACAAACATTCGCCAGCTTAATCGCACCGAATAATACTTTGGACGTTAAATGAAAACTTGCATATTGCTACCGAAAGTAGCAATGTTCTAGTTTTCATTTAACCTTCGAACTATTAAGCATTGGGTTCAAGTTGGTGAATGTTTTGGTGTGTTGATATCACTCCTTTGAAGGGCTGAACCATTCGGAACTTGCTGGCTTCTTTTACCAGTTTTGATTTTTGATATGATATCAGTTTTTGATATGATTTATTTATCCATAGGCAAGTAAAGATTGTAAAAAAATACACTGACTGCTGTAATACTTATTTTTGGCTGAAAATGACTACAAGAAGGTAGGTTATACTAAAAATGTAAACCTTGCACTTACGACTGATACTTTTTGGGAATTTAGGTCGCTTACCTATATCAAAACATTAGGCCAAACTGTTGCGTGCAGAGGCCCTTGAAATGGCAGGGACAATTTCTATTAATAAGGACATATTTTCCCTGAGGTCTTTATTTTTTTCTCTCTATTTACCCTTATTATCCTTTTTTGCTCCTTTAAGCCTTTTTAGACCTCATTAGGCCTTTAGTCCCTTTCTCAGGAACCGCCGCACCTGCAGATTAGGGCACAATAGGCTATTTTTTTTTTACAATAAGGACTTTTTCGAAAAGGGCGGGAACAATTCTCCCCTACCCCCTCTCCCGCCTGCCTCACTCCTGTGCACTCCAATGACACCCAATGATAAGCTTCTTTTACAAATCAAATTTTTCGTAAATGGCGAGTATAAATTAATCATTATGTACGATGTAAAGGTTACTACTCATTTACGACGTAGAAAGTGTGTGGTTTTTCTTCGCCTTACCAAATTAAGCATCTACAGAAGGTTCAAAACACAATTGTTACATTTCTTTTTACAAATCGTAGCGACGTTGAAACGACGAAGCAGTTACGGCCACAAGATTTTAAACGTGCTGAAGCCACCTGACTACGTCATTATTTTAAGAAATAATCTTAAACGTGAATTTAAAGTGAAAGATTCTTTTAAAACTAGTTCCCTAGGAGAAAAACCCTTAAAATACAAGATCCTTTTGATTTAAAATAGTTACGATACTAGCTGTACCCCCGGCGTGTTTCTTACATTCGCGAGCGACAATTTTCGCTGGGCAGCATGAAATAAAAACGGTGCAAACGCCGTCCATCCCCCCATCCCCCCATTGGGTGGTTAGATTTCCACCCTACGGTTCTCCGTACACCCTGCCCCCTTGGAACCCCTGGTGTTTGGTCTTCTTAGGGAAGTAAATAGCGTTTCCAATGGAGGGCGCCACTCTTATTCTCAATGTGGCTGAATTGCCGGTTTGTCCATTTTGATATACGAAACGCAATAAAGGGTAAAAAAGCCCACAGCCACGATCGTGCTTGTGATGATTGTTACTCAACCAACTTTGAAATTAGCACGGCCGGCAGGCAGTGCTTATTAGAGTTCGTTTGCGCACAAGAATATTAAAAAACTGGATAGGCGGCGAGGCCCCAGAATGCAATGCTGTAACAATGGGGCAACAATAGGCGAGGTGCACAAGATCGGATTGTAGCTCACTCGAACACGATGCAGCATTGTCGGCCACCGATATAGGTTGTCGAGAAACAAAATGAAATGTTCTTGGTTTTCGGTTAAATCTTTCAGTTTTAAACCATAGGGTGCGTAGCCTATAAATTTAAGGCCTTAAAAAAATGGGTGGCCGACATGACTGAATGACTTATTTACTTCTTCAATGCGGACTTCGGGAAGCCAGTTGAATTGTTTCCGCGATTGTTTGCCATAATGCTGCATCTGCTTGCAACAATGCAGAATCACTACCCATCGAGTTGACAACGTAACACTAGACACACGATAGTGTGTTGCCATCAACTCACAAACATGGGACAAAGCTTGGGTGGAACCTGAACAGAAATACGCATTTCTAATTTTCCGTTTTTTCGCAAACAAGAGTGGGTGGACAGGATAGATCAGACCGTAGCAATTACAATAAAAAGTAAGCGAAAAAAGTCAACAAATTACCTGAACAAAAAAGAGCTTTGCCGTTTAGAAAAAAAAACAGAGCTCGTATCCCCATACTCACAGCTGTGAAGATACACGAATAAAAATGGATTAGAATTCACTCGAACGCAACCAACTATAATTTGGCCAGCCTCCCGCGTATATGTACAAATTATGGTTTTTTGCATTCGAGTGAACTCTAATCCATTTTTATTCGTGTATCTTCACAGCTGTGAGTATGGGAATCGAGCTCTATGCTCTTTTTTCTAAACGGCGAAGCCGTTTTTTGTTTAGTTAATTATTCAACTCAGCTCAAAAAGCAAGCGTTACTGAAGCAATATTTCGTTTGTTACTGATTGTTATAGGACACATCCGTTTACATTGTCGGACATTCGCCGTTTTTCTTTGCTACCGTGCCAAGAATAAACCCGCTCGTCATCTTTAGTTAATTTGAGTAGTTTTCATTGGCTGTTTTCATCGTAGTTTAGTTAATTTGAATCGTTTTCACTGGCTGCATTAATGATGAGTTTGCTGTCAAAATCATTGCATTCTCGTAGTTTTTCATAAATTGTCGCCAGACCAGTCAAAACTGACCAGTGAGGCTTGTATTAAAAGTCAAATAAAGAACTGGGCAGTAAATAAACAGTCTAAAATGTTAAAAGCCTTTTTCAATACTTTCAACAGGTCCTTAATGATTGATATTTAGGCGGTTCTATTAGTGATTCTGTAAAGACCAGGCGAGAATAACTATGCTTGATCTTATCTCAATTCTTATACGTTTAATATTGATCTTGTGTCGATCTTGGTAACCACATACCTCCTCACAATATTGCTAATATTATATTTAAAATAAAATTAAGTAAACTAGTACCATTAAATAACTTTTTACACACTTTATTGAAAATGTCATAAAAATTTTCTAGATACTGCCCGCATCTGGAACAGGAAGTAAACAAGCAATAACGCTAGTTGCTATGGCAATGAGGGAATGAGAAGAATTTCCTCCAAGAAAAAGAGTGCATGTATTGTCCTTCCGGTTTGAGTCCGATCCCATCACCGGCCGGTGGCCACGCATGCGCAGCAGCGTACCTTAATCGTATTGTACTTGTCTTTAGCTAAAACGCTCCATGATAAAGCAAAATTATTAACCCAAAAACCCGTGATTTCGGGTTCACGGTTACCCGGGGTTAAAACTCTAACTACTTTTTTTTCCAATAAAATTTATTGAGATTTGTAAGCCTGCAGTTAATAATCGCAGTATCTTTAGCAGTGTCGGATTGGGGCGCCTGGGAACCCGGGAATCCCCGGGGTGACCCCCACTACACGAAGCCTTTGCTTGAATTTTTTTTTATTTGTAATTAATTCATACGAAAAATGCATCACTAAGTAGCAGGAAAACGTTTCAAATTGGCGTTGATTTCAAATACGCTGGCTAACAGAACTCTGCCGCCCCCCCCCCAATCCCCAACTACAGGAGAGGCCATTGTTTAGAGCACTGTATAGTTTACAGGTCTCCGCTCCGGACTTCCCCCCCCCCCCCCCTCGTTCCCTCCCCCTCCCACAGAACAGGAGGCCCTTGGTATGAAAATTGCGTCTCTAAGTTGCAGGAAAACGTTTCAAATTCATCTAGATTTCTTAAAAATACGCTAGCTTGCGGCGCGTCTTCCCCCGCACCGCCCACCGGCTAGGTGTCCCTAGGTTTCTGCAGTACGTTCTCGAGGGAGGGGGGGGGGGGCACCCCTCCCAATCCGGTCCTGACCGTTATGGGCACTGACTTCGCGATCAAGTAAGTCTAGAAGCATTAGTAAACCAGAGATCTCCCCTCTCCATACCATTGCCATAGTCAACCACAACGTATGGAAATTTTAATTCGAGACACATTGTGGTTGAGTATGGTTTTCTGGCCAGGGGAAGTTTAGAATAGTAGGCGCAATCTTACAAAGTCGGAAAATACATGTTTTAAATGGGAACTGGGGCGTTTATCTTACGAGTTGTGTACAACCCCCTTTGAAACCATTCTTTGCTGTTTACCGTTCAAAGTCACGTACAACGTTCCCAGACGCGTATCTCGGAAGGAATGGGCACTGAACTGTAAAGCGCAATAAATACCTACGCGAAAGTCGGCTCGCTGCCAACAGCTCTCAGTAAATTAATCGCCCCTAACTTGTAGTCTGTTAGGCTTTGTCCTTCGTGCTTCGTAGTTTGAAATCGCTTTTACCGTAAACAACACAACACACGTTTGCTATCAATTCGTATTTTATACTAGTCTTGACAACATCCATTAGCAAAGAGAACAGAAGTATCCATTGCAGAACAAACAGATCACTTGACGAACGAGGGATCTATAAATGTAGTTTGTTAGTTCAGGGAAGATATGATGTTAGCACCAATGCAACACACGACGTATCATGTGCTAGTTTTGTATGCAATAATGTTTCGAATCAGTGCGCTATTTACGAGAACAGACACACATTAATTTTAAGGAAATTGTAACGGCGGACGCTACGACGGCTTAGGTGCTTGTAACGCCCCCGGTTTCCCTGGTGTACGTGGAGTTTCAGCTTGAGGTTTCTACGGTGTTTACGACGACTTTTTTCGTTATACAACACAGCATGGACACTGTCCCAGCATAGGGGATGAAGCGCCGGTCCTAATTAAAGGGGCCTAACCTTAAACTGTCGGTATCGCTGCCACCAACGGTGGATTTAACTGTTTAACTAGCTAAAATCTAAAGATGGGCTACATATTTAATTTTACACTAAAATACAATTAATCAAGTCTAGCAAACGACTGAAGCTTAAAACTCCTGGTTTTATTTTTGCGACAGAGAATGAAAGTACACTTTACATTATAGTTTGCTTCTAAAAGCTTTTGAATACCAATTATTTAAATAGGCAACAAGTTTACATTTACATAAAGTAGCAAGTTTGAATATACACTTAGTATTTCATAAATTCAGACAAACACACTTGGTTTGAATAAAGTTTTAAATTTTCACATTAGAAAAAGTAAATCATGAGTGCTCCCGGAGACACCCGCAAGACTAAACAGCCGCAACTGATAGTAGTCTATCTGACAGTATGTTTCAACATGATCAACCGTCCACAGTTATGTTTCTAAGTTTTCCAAGCACAAAAAGATCAACCTCCCTTAGTTCCCTCGAGAACTGTTCTAAGTAATAAAAAGCCCGGCAATTTTACACTTAGGCATCAGTTTGTTTCAATTTGACTTCCACAAAGATCAAACCGTCATTTAGTTTAGATTAAAAATCCATTTAAAATAAACTGGAAAAATTTGGTTTTTAGAAAGAGAACCACTCTGACGTTATGGGGAGAGGAAACCTAAGATGCCGCTACAGGCGTCTCCACCATAATATTCCCTAGCTAGAGAGTTAAGTTTACATTTAAACTAGAATTTAGAATATGGGGGTCCTAAATTAAACTTTCAAAAGCTAAACTATAACATACGAACCACTACCATCGTGCCCGGCATGGCATTCTCCGGACATGGCGTCTCCACTCCCGACTGGCGTGACCGGTCTCTAGCTTGAGATCTGTGAGCTGTGCTGTGTTAACTATGCATTCTGGGGCTGGGGTTTTATGCTGGAGAGGAGGGAAAGCGCGGACGTCGAGGATAGCTGCGGGGGTCTGATTGGCTGAGGGCCTCGAGAACAATGGAAAGTGGGAGGAGAAGTCGGTTGAACAAAGGGACTGGGTGCAGAGCCGTTTGAAGGAGTAGGAACATGTAAAACGGAAAAAGATAGGCCTGTTTTGAGTTTCACTCAATTGAACTTTCGGAAAT
The DNA here is from genome assembly GCA_023313725.1 of Lithobius niger. Lineage (NCBI taxonomy): Eukaryota > Metazoa > Arthropoda > Chilopoda > Lithobiomorpha > Lithobiidae > Lithobius > Lithobius niger. The sequence continues at coordinate 64,765 of JAHWFP010208357.1, read as the reverse complement.
GGGCCTTTACTTTGTGTTATTGGCTACGGATTGAATATTTACATGTTTGTAACGTGATTAGGCTCTTGTTAAAGCTTGTTACTTGGCTTTGGGTAATGTCTAGAACATTACTATTAAATTAAACAAGCTTTAACGGTAAACTGTAGTGTTAAACACCACAACTAGTTTTGGCTGGGGAGGGGGGCAAAATTGGGTAATTCGAAGTTTTTGCACAGTTTGACTTTCGGATTTGGTTGAACAGATCTTTTTAAGAATTCTTTTAGTGTTTAATAGTAGATCAAGCTATTTGTAGGTTTCGGTGGGTCACAGTCAGGTCCAGAGGAGAACTAAAATAAACATATATACACTGAAAAATTCGTGTTCGGTAGAATGCCAGGTCGTAATGCGTTTATACGTTTGGACATATGGTAGCGTTTCTGGGGGTAAAAGAATATAAATAAAGTATAAATGCGGTTAAATAAATTAGCTATTTGAATGCTATAACGCATTAAGTTACAGAGAACATTTAACGTTTAAAAGTTTAAAGTTAAAATTCGATCGTTGTGGAAATTTTCCATATGGATTGCGGCCGACAAACACAATAAAAAATATCACACTTCAAAATGGTTGTCTGTACAAACCTCACACAATACACTAAGCTAATATGTTTGGGCTTTTTGCCCTAAACGAAAAGAATAAAATGAAGATACAGAAATACAGAATTTTATAATGGCGGCCATGATGAAAGTGCGATGTAGTGAGTTTGAGGCGATCTTCAAACGTGGTTTTATGGTTCTTCCTGGTGGAAAGTCCGGATTTGGGCTTCCCCAAGAGTCTTGTATTTTGACAGGCTATTAAATGTCGAAGAGTTTGCGGAAATCGGACCATTATTGTGAAAACGGCCAGGTATGCCTCGGCGAGGCATTTGGGTGCCTCGAGAAAAAAAAATTTCATTTTTGAAAAACAGGCGTGTTTCGCTGGCGCTCGTTTACAAAATACTGAGCATTTTCAGTGCGTTTTATTATTAAGTTTTATAATCAACTTTTCTGGTGTCTTGACCTTCATTCCTGATACTGTCTCGATATTGAATGACACGATCATTATTGTTCTTAATCTTGAAATCACCCATATTGATCTTGTCCTGTTTTTTTTTTCCGAAACGAGAAGATAAGACTCGCTTATTCTTTTCATGAAAGAATCACTAGTTTCTGTTAGTGCTAAATTTTGTGTATTTAGTTTTTCTTTATATGTACTCTATTGGTAATTTGTATGTTTTGGCTTGTTTCTTATTGACTATTTTCGGGGCTCGTACGTTCGATACACAAGTATACAGCAAAAAACGACATTTCGGAATACTTTCATTCCGTTGTCAAACAAAACTTTTTTCTTAGCAAAGCTAAAAGTCAACATATATGCACTTGAATGGTTTCCCATCCTAGACAAAGAAACAGACAAGAAACTAAAGTCAACATGTATGAACTTGAGTGATTTCCCATCCTAGACAAAGAAACGGGAAAGAAACTAAAGTCGACATATATGCATTTGAATGGTTTCCCATCCTAGACAAAGAGACAGGCAAGAAATTTTAGTTTCTTTATCTAGAATGGAAACCATTCAAGTGTATGTATGTTGACCTTCAGCTTTTGCTAAGAAAAGTTTGCTTGACAACGGGATGAAAGTAGGCCGAAAGTTCAGCATATGCTTTGATTTGAATATTGTTAAGTGCCCATGCCAGTTCCCTTCAGGTCTTGCGGATACATTCTTGAAATAAATTACTTGCTTTACTTAACTGACATTTGCCCTTATATTCTTTTTTTCCCTCCAGGTATTCCTGGCATCAGTTTGCCATTGTTACAAGCCAAATAGCTGGAACTACCAACTTTATCGAAGCAGTCAGAGATAATTTACACAATGAAGAAGATTTTAGGTAAGTAAAAAAAAAAAAAAGAAATGAAAAAAGAAGCAAAGAGTCTGTATTAAAGACTGGCCTTGTGAGATTACAAGATACACTCATCTATCTGAGAAAGAAAGAAAATACAACTGCCCCGACTGGGACTCGAACCCAGGACATCCGGGCCTAGTAGCCTGGGGCTTCTAACCATTATGCTTTTGGGCAGACCGGGCCAGTCTTTAATGTAGATTATTTCCTTCGTTAATCTTTTGACCTTGTGATTTATTCGTTACTTAGAAACTGAAATATTTGTTTAGAAACACCCTAGCGTTCCACCCACCAAATTATTTTCATTATTGTCACAACATTAGCGTTAATTATGGAAACTAGTTATCACGCATCAGCGTGTGGGCGTAGACAAGTGAATACGTGGGATGAGATGGCTTTCTTAAAAAAAAAAAACTTAATTACATTTTATGAATTAATAAACATTAAAGTAGTGTTTTCTGAAGTTGAACTGTTAATACTGAAGCGACAGTAAGTTTGGGAAAAGATGAAGATGGCAGTGGATTACTGAGTAGCTAACAACAAGCACTTTTCTATTTTTGGTGTGGGTAAAATACTTTAATGTGGTCATCGTGGCTGAGCGGTGAGAGAGCTCAGCCTGGTTGCTCGAGGTTTAGAGAGCTGGTCGAGCCCCTGGAAAGGGGATCTTGGGAAAGTCCCCGCCACGACTGCCGGCCAGGGTAGTGTGAGAGGCTACCATGCTCCTTCAGCTATGGGAACTTATTCTGGAAAATTATGGACAATCTTTTGGCCCCTACGATGATCGGAGGTTTCCAGGTTCAAATCCTTGGGTTTGTCCCTCCCTTTACCAGTTATCCCTTTTCTCAAAAACGGCTGGTAATGTTCAAATTGAGCCTGTTAAACCAAATAAGTATTAAATTGCTTCGGTTGACTTAAGGTTCAAAGAAATACATTTTTTTAAATTAAAAAACATACAAATTGAGACAAATTACCTGTTACTACTAATTAATTCCGGTTAGTTAATCCGCTGAAATCGGAATCCTTTAAACGTTTGACTAGAAATTTCAACTATCCAGTTTACTTACCGAGATTTAGTATTGCTTTGCGAATATACATGCTTCGGACCAGAAAGCTTATGCAGTTGGAAATACATTGCTGTAGTATTTTGCTTGACTCAGAGGCGTTGTTTCTGCAAACTACATACTCTGTAAAAAAGCTGGTTTGAGTGCGAAACTACGACTGTAGGCCTGCAAACATTCGCCAATTAATCATGTAAAGCATGTAATCAGTTGTTATTAATGATGGATGACGTCGAAATTTTGAGTTCCGTCGTTCGCTGAAGGCACACTTTACTTTACTTTGTTTCACTCAGCCTAGAGGCCTTTACGCTATGCGCTACAACTAACCACTACTTACAGCTACTTAACACTACTTACGCTAACACAACTCACTCTTGTAACCCCAACCCAATACAACAACCACACCACTAGCATTTCATGAAAAACCCTCGCACTGTGCACTCAGTAGTGACCAAATGACCTAACACTACCAGGAAACCAGGAGCACCGAGTAGCTCGTCACGACAGGGGCCCTCAGCCTCACTAATCAAAACTCAGCGTAGCCTGCAAAACCCGATGGCCTTACGCAAATTGGTTTCACCCTGACCCACTTTGGAAAAGAGAAACAATATTCAAGCAAATCAAGGACCATGCCAGTGCTCCGTCCCACCAAGTTCAATTCTCAAACTTCATTGTAGGAAAGTTATTGTTTAATTCCTGCATTGTTGTTGCATGGCCACTAACTTTGGTTTACGAGAGGAAACCGTCTTATTTGGCAATTGAGGAGTACGTCGGGGCTCTTCGGCACTCAGTTTGGCTTCCGAAAACACAGAAGAGCACAAGATGCTATGCTGTACCTTGAGTCTGGAATTCGGGAAGCCTGGCTTAACAATAGTTTTGCAGTGGCTGTCTTACTCGTTATTAGGGCGGCCTACGACATGGTCGACTTGGCGTGGGTCAGTCATTCGCTGCACGAACTGGGTGTCAGCCTGAAATTGCGGGCGGCTGTTTTGGCTCTGTTGGGTAGGCAAGGGTTCGCCACCAGAGTAGTCGGGGCTTGGTCGGGTGTTAGGTACACTGACAGAGGCTTGCCTTAAGGCAGTTACCTTAGCTCTGTTGCTATCAATGCTGTTCTAGTGGAAATGGGCCAATCTGTGAATGTAGTCGCGTATGCGGACGATGTTGCAGTCTGGCTCTCCGGTGCTGACCTCCCAGCAGTCCTTGCAGCCCTGGAAACTGCAGTTAATGGTGGGTCCAGGGCTCTACTCACTAGGGGCCTGCAGCTATGTAGTGCTAAGACGGAGATGATGATTTTCTGTCGAGGCCAGCAGTGTGATGGGACAATTAAGGTTGACGGCACCGTTGTTCGGTCGTCAGCCATGGTTCGGTACTTAGGGTACTGGCTCGATCCTCAGCTGCGGTGGACTCACAAAGTGGCTGCGATCAAGAAGACTTTGGCAGCTAGACTGGGGGTGCTGAAGTCCCTGGCCAGCAACAAGTCAGTGGCAAAACGGGGCACATTGGTTTCTTTTTATAGGTTCTAGGAAAAAACGCCCCCGACAAATCGCCCCCGGAAAAAACGCCCCCAACAAAACGCCCCGGGTGTACCCTGGTGTTTTGTGATGCCTCCTTCCAGCCAGTGGACCTCAAGGGTGGAGTGGGGTTGTGTGTCCCGGAACTTAAGATAGAGTACAGCTACTTGATTGCTTCGCTCCCGTCGGCATTTGTGAGGGAACTTGCTGCAATCTCGGTTGCGCTTGATATCGGGATGGACCTAGGGCTGCCTGAATTCTGTGTTATGACGGACTCCTTGGCGGTGTTGATTTTCTTCGGAAGAGCTTTCGCACCCTTCAATGTTCTCACCCGGTTGCATATGAGATTGGGTGGAAGCTGTTCGTTTTGGGAGTGCAAGGTAAAACAGCTTTAGTCGGGTGGGTTAAGGGTCATTCGGAGAGTTTTGGTAACGAGTTGGCAGATGGTCTTGCGAAACTTGGGCTGGCGGCAGGAGGGGAGGGAAAGTCAAGTCTAGCCCTGGGCCCACGGGACTTACGCCCTGTCGTTCGCAGAGTTTTTTAGGAAGAATGGAGTGTAATGTGGGCTGGTGAAGAAACAGGGCGGCAGTTGTTTGGAGTGCATACATCGACTACGGTCCCGAGCACTCTTAACAGCCTTTCTCATCGGGACGTGAGCTGGGCGTCTCATCTTCGTACAGGCCATGTACAGCTCATAGCATATTGGGCTCGCTTGGGCTAGGCCAGGTCCACCTTATGTGGGTGTGGGGGGGGGGGGGGGGAGAAAACGGTTCACCACTTTCTGCTAGATTGCCCCTTGTGGACTCGGTACCGACGGTTTGG
>JAHWFP010208357.1:23701-45550 GCA_023313725.1 Lithobius niger | reverse complement strand
CACTTTCTGCTAGATTGCCCCTTGTGGACTCGGTACCGACGGTTTGGTACTGATTTGGGTGGTGATCCACTACGGGTGATTCTGGGTGTCCCACCACATGTTTGCCCGGGGAGATGTGTGTTACGTAGGGTCATAGGGTTTTCAACGTTTCGGTAGGTGATGTGCCATGTCGGTTTTCCCCCGGTCTTTCCACACCCCTGCACGATACGTTGGCAGTAGTTGTGTTCTTCCACTTCTGTGGTATCCTGGTATTGTAGTGGGGGTCTGTGTAATAGTGTAAGTAGTTTAACATGAGTGAATAGCATACAGGCTTCTTAGGCTCAATAAAGAAAATCAAATCTAACTTTGGTACTTTAACAGAAACCAAATCGGAGCGTATTTCACGATGATGAGGATAAATACCTATGTGGCGTAACAGATTGAAAATTGTTGAAAAAGGGCATGGTGGTGGGCAGTGGGTCCTCACCTTTGGGCTTGAAGATTGCTGCACTAAACCTGTCGAGCTGTTGGTCTTGTGGCAAGACACAGGTGGTGGGCAGTCGATGCTCCTTTACACCCAATAGTTATTTTTGAATCAATGCATAAACTGTTTCAATGTAATAAAGTTCGTGATGATCGTTAATTTTAGCTGACTGACTGACAAGTCAGTTAGACGATTACGTTCGGCAACAGTAAGGTAAGACTTTTGCTAGTTACTCGAAGCGAAAATCTTACCGCACTGTTGCCTAACGCCATCGTCTAACATATTTGTACAACGACGAGTTGAATCTTCAGTGAACCAGCCATTGTTGCAATAAAACGACAGTGTTAGCGCATTGTTGCCGAACCATCGTGGAACATATGTGTACAACATCGATTTGCAATGTTAGTAACCAAGCCATTGTTGTGATAGAATACCGATCCATTGTTGGCTGGAATGTTCTTTTCTCCAACTCCGTTTTTAAAACTCAATAACTGCAATAAATGCCTTATTTGTTTATTTTAATGAATTTTAACTCCTTCCTTCTGGTTTTTCTTCAGCTGCAATAAATGTATTAATTTTGGAAACATTGTTACGTAAATGTGGGAAAGGTTTTCGTGATGCCACATGTGATTGTAGGCTAATGGATAGGAGTCTGGGTTTAGCCCATCGATTTCCTGCATGGCCACTACAATCCCATGACAATGAAGCGGTTAGGGGACAAAATCGCGGTTTCATAAGGTCATAGAAAATGTAGGGCAGAGCGTGGTACTGTTCAATTCGGGTCTTTGAATGATACGCTCCCCCATATCTGGAATTATTCTTAAGTCCCTTGGATCGTTGCTCACACCTGTTAGGGCGTTTATGTCGCCTGGAGCAATAAAGCGAACGAATGAAATTCGGTCCCAATAGTCGCTTTATTAGTAACATCAGAAGTGTAAATTCGTGTCAATATCTTTTCGTGAAAAAACAAATACAAGTTTATGTTAGGGCTCGGTTTGCTCTCGTTAACTTCTGCTGGGTTGAAACTATACCACGCGCCATGGCTATTTGCTATGACGTGCATATCACGTGACTGGGCTAGTCCAATCAGACGGCCAAACAGCCGTTGTTCTTGTTCGTCATTGGCTAACGTCATGGTGACGTCACGGCAAACAGTCATTGCGCATGGTTTAAAGGAACGAATGGTTTTTTAACCTCTTGCATTAGTGTTATTAACCTAAAGTCGAACGGGACTATTTACAAACCGCATTTTCGGACTCCAGTTTGGTGGTGAATCGGCACGTCTTCCCTCTGTACTCCATACGAGAAAGATGCTTAGCCTCCTGGCCAAAACTATTGACTGAAGCTGAAGGCATTCAGCAATGACGGACTAACTACCCAAAAATCATGGCAGACCATTGAACGAAAAACTTGTCGCCAAGTAGCAACCCTACTCTAACTTCGTTTTTCCTCCCGTTACCTGCAGAGAATACAAAACGACTACTTAAAAAGGGTCCTCCGCCTCAACAAGCAAAACCAAGCGAGAGTAAAACGAGTTTAACAATTGCATGACCGAGGGTGAAGGGGAACAACAATTTAAAAGGAAGTTGAAAACGCTTTAGCATTGAACAGCATCGCGAAACTGATATTACAGTCGCTCATCAAGAATCCATTGTTGAACCACCTATTATTAGACAATTTTCACATCACGAAAGAGACTAGTATGTTCCCGTCAAGTACACACTTAAAAACACACGACGAGATGTCCAGTCAACTAATAATGTTGACACAACGTTACAAGACGGAGCTTAAATGTGCGGACAGTGCTGGAACTTGGACGCACCGTCCCACAGTACATACTGCTAGCGGTAGTAGATTTACTTACATAAGTAAGAATCAAAGGCCTTCGTTTCCTTACTTACGTAAGTAAGAACCTCACGCCTTCGTTTCTATGCCTAGAATTCTTTTTTCGTATTTTGAAAAATTAATAGTTGTTAATTTAAAGTGTGAAATAGTTTAATCATACTATAGAAACGATTTGGGATACATAAATATGGACAGCGATGGTATTTTTACTACTTAAGTAAGAACCAAAGACTTTCGTTTTCTTACTTACGCAAGTAAAAAACTCACGCCTTTGTTTTCTTACTTACGTAAGTAAGAAACCCACGCCTAGCCGTGATACGACAACGGTTTCATTGTTGCAGCAGTGTGTCTTCATGATATAAATCCACTGCTGCAACAATGGATTCTTTCAATGAAAGAGTTGTACAAATATTAATATGCAACTAGTCTACATATATAATACGGAGCAGGCGGCCAAGTCACCGGCCACGCCATTCCGTCGTACAATCAAGTATCCCACCCTGTAGTGCCATCTGTTGACTGACGAGATTCGCCTTCAAATTCGGGTTGGGACACTTTTCCAACGTCTTCGAACAGATGGCGCCACTTACCAAACCTGCCATGTCGCCGTCTATTGACGGCCTTGGACTACAAGTTGGGGTTATAACACTTTTTCCAAAGTCTTCAAAGAGATGGTGCCACTTACCAGACCTCCGAACCGTTTTTGGGTTAGTTTTTTGGTATTGTTGTGGTGCCAAAGCGGCCAACAAAGTGTTAGTCGCGCGGACTGTGCTATTGTCGGCGTTTGAGCTAAAAAAAAAACCAAAAACAACCCGTGTCTACTAAACCAGACAACTTAAAACCAAATGACGATTGGCTGCCTGATACGATGGAAAGGCGCATTTATTTCCGAAATGTTCACTTCCAGAAAGGAGTTGAATTGTTTTTAAGTGGGCGGCAACAATCGTTGCTTGCAACAATGTCGCCATGCACGGTACCGAGGTGAATAGTTTCAAAGGATTAACTTAAACATAGGGTTACTTGCTTTCTGAATGCCGGATTTCTCAGGGCTTTTTTTAGCCTCCAGTCAAACATACGCATGCGTGCACCAAAGGGGAAATGTCACGGGGCGGCGTTTTCGGGGAGGAGGGGGTGGGGGTGCGGAAGAGGGTGCCAGGGCAAGTGTGTGTGGCTGGCAATGCGCGCTACCGAAGTAAATTGTTTCATAGGATTAACTTAAACATGAGATTACTTGCTTACTGAATGCTGCGTTTCTTAGTGATACGGTTTTTTTAAGCCTTCAGTCAAACACACGCCAGCTACTTTTCCGGGGCTGCACCAAAAGGAGAATGTCACGGGGCGACGTTTTCTGGGAGGGGGAGGCGGACAAGCGTGTATGGGGGAACAGGGCAGGAGTGTGGGGATTAGGGGTTAAAGTAATTGTGGGCGAGAGGGCATATGTGGGAGCCATTCATATGTTCGGTCTTCGGTTTGATAAATTTAAAACCAAAGACCAAACACCTGCAGGGAGGCGGGTGGGGGGGGGGGGGTGCACAGCATGCGCACGGGCACAACTAGTATAAAATAATTTATGCAACAGATACGAACGAAATTTGGTTTATTGACCCCAACTCCCATGTTAAAGCTGAAATTTCAATGCTTAATTTCTCTGATGTCTTTCAACATTTTCCATTCAAATTTGGTATACAAGCTTTATTGGATTTGGTGAACATGTGTACCAATTTTTATTAATTTCCTATTTGACACATCGGAGATCTGGACTTGAGCTGGAATCGTGATTTTCATTTTTGGCTTCTTGTTCGTGGGAAGACATTTTTCTGCTACGCTTTCTACAGATCAAACTATTTGTCCTATAAAGCTGGTTCTTAACTCATTTTACAGGTATTGCTTTGTAGCTGTGCCCTTTCCATAAGGCCTTTTCTAATTGGTCAAGTGGTTCAAGGGTTAGGGAGCTTTAAATGACCAGATTGATTATTTTACATTGTTTTAAACATTGTTATTATTCAACAATGCCAATCAACAAACGCCAGACGCATGGCATAGACTGAAGATTAATCAAACAATGCTGGTGAGCCAACAATTCACCCGCACGTGAAGAGGAAGGATTATCCTTACCATTTTGATTTATATAATGAATTCGGGTCACACTCCCGTGTTAAAGCTAAAATGTCCGTTGCATGTTTACCTTACCGTCCTATATTACAAATAACGGACAAAGCCGCTAATAAAGAGCTGCGTACAAACCAAAAGAAAAAGGTGCACTGAATGAGCGAGCGAAGCGAGCAAAATTAGTTCATTTGCAACGAGTACAAATAGAAGCAAGACGCAAGACTTAGATTAAATATTAAAGGGTTTGTTTCCTTATTGGTTGTGCAAACCGTAATTGATAAATATACAAAACATTAAAAAAGCTAATCTAAACTGCATGATATGCCAAAGTAACACGAATTAGTAAACAAAAACGAACTCGTTTAATGCTTAAGGTAAGGTTTAACTGATTCGTAGTCAAAACAGCAAAGGAACACAAATAAACTTTCCTGTAAAGTTTCAGATACTGCAGTCTTGTTGTACTGTTTAGTCCACGTGAAACCTTACTGCTGTATCCAACCATTAGACACGTAAATAAAATTAAAGTCAGAGCCCAAATTTCAAAACTTTTTATACCCAAACAAAGGAATAAAAATGTAAGGTTACACACACATTCGACTACTTTCTTGGCTTAAATTTTTTCAGTGTTCTTTAGTCACGTCATTTACTTATCGTTCATAACCTTACTGTTTTCACAGACTCGCACGAACCCTCAATTACCTGTAGAGCTGTTGTAAGCCCACTAAAACAATTAGATTTTAAGCATTTTCCAACGATGTCGTGTAGCCAAGTAAGATGCACCAATCATTAGCTGAAGTATCGTGTGCAAAAATAATATTGTTAAAAAACATTTTAATATAGCAGTAAGGTTTCACGTGGACTAAACAGTACAACAACACTGCAGTATCTGAAACCTTACAGGAAAGTTTATTTGTGTTCCTTTGCTGTTTTGACTACGACTCAGTTAAACCTTACCTTAAGCATCAAACGAGTTCGTTTTTGTTTACTATTCAGTACCGTTGTAACACGGTTTGACGTTTGGGGAGGCATTGCATTAGATTGCAATCATTTGTAATGCAATTTTTCTGTATGTCGGGAAAACGCCACCGGTGACTAAAATAAGCATCACTCTTTATTTATTATTTATTTATTTTAGACCTAACGGAGCTGTAGCCTGCATGCCATGAGCCCCCTCTATTGTAAAGCTTACGCTACGTACACCAACTCGACTAGACCACAAAGCGCCGAGTAGCGATACAGAAACCCAGGACTGCCTGGAGATTGCGCACTGAACCACCCATCGTATCAAGAACACCTGAGAGCGTAGCACCGCACAAGGCCACCCGTCTGAGGTGATCCCATCCCCTGCAGTCCAAAAGGAAAGGGCCGGTGAGGTCTTCCACCCAAGGCGAAACATGTGAGCATTGAGGAGGGCATGCCCGGTCCTCAAACGCGACAGAATGCAAGCCTCCCGCCGGACGAGGTGCCCTTGTAGGGAAGGTGGAGCCACCACCGCCGGGTGATGCCCGTACAGGTGCCTCCCCTTCACATATCTGTCCCATTGGCCCTGTCGCTCTTCTTGTGAGATCGCACGCAGGACTGGGTACAAGTCCCGGCTACTGTAGCGACAGGAAGCAGTATCACTACAATCAGCCCGAGACAGTGCATCCGCAGCCTCAGTCCCATGGTTCCCACTGTGGCCCGGGACCCACTCGAAACGAACCACACAACCCATACACTCGGAACACCGGAGCTTGGTGCCAATCTCCGGAGCGATAGGATGAGACAACTGCAGGGACTTGAACGAGAGTGCACAGGAACGAGAGTGCTGCTAGCAAAGCAGAGAAGATGCAAAGCCTGGGCACCCGCAGGTCAAGGCCAATGTCGATCGCAACAGACAAAGCGGCCAACTCCGCAATTAAGCTCGACGGTACCGCACACAGGCAGCGAGAGAATCCAAACTTGAAGTCGTGCACGAAGACCCCAATGCCACCAGACCAGGTCTCCTGACGGAAGGAAGCATTACAGAAGATGGAGACCTCCTCACCATGACTCGCTGCGTTCGGCCTCAAACAGAACACACTATCACCGGCACCACCCAAGTCCCACGAACAGATGGGATGCAGCACCAACGGAAGTCTAAACTGCAAAGGACAACTACCCAGCAGAGTAGCACCAGGGCCCAACAGACCTAAGCGCTGCCTTGCTAGGGGGCCGAGCAGCCCATAGTCGCACAGCACCCTGGCCACTGGGTCGGTGCCACCCCTTGCCATAGCGCGAAGACAAACAGCAGCCAACAGTTCACACGCCTAATAACAATACAAACGGACTACCAGAAATAATCGACAACACAGCATTGTTGATGAAATGGAGGCAAGAATTTTGAGATGAGTGCTCCTAGACTTGTGTTATTGCAGTATAGCGGTGTGTGCTTTGTTTAGTCCGTTAGTTGACTGTTAGTTTAGATTAGTTAGAAAATGAGTGTGCAGCTCGGGCTGGAACTCAAATAAAATATGCGAATATATACGCTACTGATTGTTGATGGTTGAGTTTTCTGGTGCGGTATTGGTTTTAGTTATTTATGGCACTGTACTTATAATTGATAAGAGGGGGCATGGCTCATACTAATTTCGCATTGGTAATTTCAAGTGGCCCTGGCCGTGCCAAGGAGGGCTGGGCACCGTTTTATTAACCAACGCGAAAGCGGGCCGGCCAGACCAGCACTGGCCGACCCACCCCAGTCCGGCCTGGTCGCTTGAATTTACCAATGCAAAATCGGTATTAGGGCCAAGGCTCTTCAATAAACGAGTAACCAAATCAGCAAACGCTTCAATTTATATGATTGAAGTCTCCACTTCAGTGAAACTAATACGAACCTTTCCTATTCACGGACGTACATATTTGAAAAGTCCTTTTAATTAGTTAAAAAAAAATCGAAACAACAGACAACTGAGCACAAGTTCATTAAGAAAAATGCACCACACAAAAAAACTAAGAAAAAAACGCAATCTAGAACTAAAAAAAACAACTATTAAACCGCTAACTAGGCATTGGCATTATATGGAAGTTGTGAATCAAAAAAATAAAAAAAACTGCCAAAAAAAGTGATGTGATGTTGAACCGGTATAAAATGTGGATGATAGCAAAAAATGAAGCATTTTGTGGTTTTAAAAAACTGCCACGAGCTTCATATCGATTGCTGCGAGACTTCGCAAAGCGCTCAAGGTGTTTTGCTGTAAGCACTTCATTTCTTTTCGAGACCCTGGTTCCGGCCATTCCAATAACTAAATGCAGCGTTCAAGGAGAAGCCGAGTACCGGGTTGCAATCCAAGGAAGCTGTTGGAGAAAACCAGTTCAAGAACGTTGCTGACGACCATTGTTTCAAAATGAGGGCTATAAACTTCTTACGACCACACTTTCAAAATTCTGACGTTTCCTGTACTGCACGAAACTACGGTAGGTATAGCTTGCAGATAAGATCTATGAAACAAAACTCACAAGGGTGAACGAACCCGCCAAGTTTCACCCAATCAAAGTAGTGAAACCAGAACAAAACAGGCTGCCACCAAGTTGCTACATTAGTTGCCAAGTTGCCAAGCTAACCCCACCGACTATTACCTCAAACCTTAAATCAACAACTTTAGGGCTTTGATTTAACCTTTGATCTAATACTCGGTGTGATTAGCTTGACAACTAATGTAGTGACTTGGTGGCAGCTTTTTTCTGTTCTGATATCACTACTTTGATTTGCTGATTCTTGGCGGATTCTTTCACCCTCGTGAGTTTTGTTTCATAGACCTTATAATCCACAAGCTACTTACCATAGTCTCGTGCAGTACAGGACACGTCAGAATTTTGAAAGAGAGGTCGTCAGCAACGTACTTGCACTAGTTTTCTCCAACAGCTTACTTGTATTGCAACCCGGTACTCGGCTTCTCGTTAAACGCTGCATTTAGTTCTTGGAATGGTTGGAGCCAGGGTCTCAAAAAGTACTGAAGCCCTTACCGCAAAACATCTTGAGCACTTTGCGAAGTCTCGCAGCAGTCGAAATAAAGCTGGTGGCAGCTTTTTTAAACCACAAAATGCTTCGTTACCAGAAATTCTTTTCCTGTTTTTATGGCAAATTTGGCTTTATTTTTTCCCAAGGATCTGTTTGCCCTAGCCACAAAAACAAAAAAAAAACCTCCTTCACAAAGTCATTTAAGAGACTCACGAATTTTTTGACTAAGCAGGGTGAATTAGTTTTTTGTTTATGGTCTGCCAAAGAAATACTAACAGAATCGTGTGCTAATATGCCTGACGTCTATTAGATTCAATGCTAATTGCTTATTTTCAACTGGTTGGCTTCCCGAATTTTATTAACCTAGAGAAAAAGCGTTAAAACCCTCCTGCCTTAATGCTTAAATGTTCTATGTTTAAAATTTGAAGTTTTTCAGATGAATGGATACTTCGTAAATTGGTGCCAACCGCATTGCCAAATTACGGAAAAAAGCTGAAAATGAAAGGAATTTATTGTTCTTGTTAAGCCTTTCTGTTGATGCATTACTTGACCCCATTACACAGATAATGCTAGAGTGTCCACATTGGTGCCTCCTGTGCGGGGTGAGGAGGTGGAGGAGTAGGACACAGCTAACCAAATATACCAAATGATAGAATGACAGATTTTTTTAACTCACTTCAGAATACACCCAAAGTACGGTAGGCCGGGGAAAAAATGTCACCGAGACAACCACAATCTTAAAAATGCAAAAAAAAATTAAATTGGTTAAAAAACAAGAGTTGGTGGCCATCACAATTGACTAAAAGAAAGGTTTAAAAAAAATAAACAATGGGTTAAAGAATGAAAAAAAAAAGATGCAAGCTACGGGATTCGAAGTGGGTAACTCTTGCACCGCAGCCGTTGACATTACCCGCTGCGATAGAACCAGAAACGTAAGGACAGGCTTTCGAATCGCTCATGAAGCCATACAAATCTGAAGGCGGGAAACGTGTTGTAAATAGTCTATTGTAGCTAGCTGTTTTCGTTAATAAGCCAAACGTTTTCTCTTCAAACGTCTCACAAACACTTAAGACATGAGTTTGGCAATGTGGCATGGTAAGAACTATTGTGTGCCTCGTCGAAATTTAGTATACCTAGACACACGCTAGTGTGTCGCGCCAAGTTAGGCAACAAACATCCCAAGAAACATCACATCAATTCAATTGTCGAAGTTGTAAACCATTGTAGCGCGACACCATTGCGTCAGTGTCTTATATCTTGAAGCATAGTTGGGCACATTTCAGTTACTTGGGTAAAAATAATAATACGGTACAAAGGCTTAAATTATGTTGAAATCGAGAGCAATGACCCACCTGACAAAAATTAATTCGTGTAGAAATGCCAGCTAAGCTACTTTCAATGCAAAATCTGACCCTCAATAACGTTGAAAATGTGTTACAACTATGGTAAAATCCACCCACTTAGTCAGTGGAGAGAGAGTTATCGATGTGATAGAGCCTCTTCACGCCTGCGTTGAAATTGTATTACGACGGTAGGCATAACGTAGTACGTGTTTTCCCAGCATCAACCAAAACGTTTTAGGGATGAAATGCTCTCAGAAACTATTCAGGTACGGTATTTGGCCATACATATTTTCATGAGACAAAAAAAAAATAGTCGCTTAGCATTTGTAGCAGATCGCAAAATTTGATAGCCCCTTGTCTTCCAAACGGAAGTAGTTCCAAGATGCGGCGATGCCAACAACAGCACAAGCGATGGCTTCTGCAGGTGCCTTTAGAGTTCCCAAAAGCAAACCGTAATGAATGTCTGCAACCAAGGTATTCGGACAAAATCCCCCTGGACAAAATCCCCATGGACAGAATCCCTCCGGACAAAATCCCCCCAGACAAAATCCCGCTGCCCGTCGGACAAAATCCCCCCTTGTTGTAGGACAAAATCCCTCTTTTCTGTACGTAATTCACGCGCCGATAAGGACAACAGCAGTAACAGCTGTCTTTGTGCCTGCGCAGAGTTGCTTATTTAACAATTTTAAGTTTTACGTGAAATTTTGGTAACATATAATAACCTCTACTACGACGTTTTGCATTAAATAAACGCATGCAGTGGAAGATAAGGTCTTTTTATATGACCGACAGTTCGGTTAGCACGACTACAATTACGTTAATAGGCCTTAATTTCAGGTGTGACTCGTTACAAATTTAACACAAGTGACAATTCGCGTAAAACTGTCTTATTTTTTAAATTAACTTTTAGCCCAAACCAATTCCTACGCTTTAATTATTAACGATGGCATAAATACAGTTTTCTTTTATTTTCTCGAAATGAACTTTGGCGCAGTAAAGGCCCTTTGGCTAAACACGGCAGTACAGTGCAAGTCTCGAACTTTACCTTTACTAATAATACACTGATACTCAGGGCTAGGGCGAGAAATGGTGGGGTCCGGGACAAAATTTTCGGCCATGGGCCCCCTCCAACCTGTTTTCTTTCCAAAAGTATACCGGAGCCCGGACAAAAACTCCATTTTTAAGAAGCTGCAATGCAGACGGCTACTGAAGTACTGGGAGAAGAACTAACGCTGAATTGGTGATCTGGTAGATCTAAGCCGTTATAAGAACGAGCAGTGGAGTCCAACTCTAAGCCCACATTAGGGAGGAAAGGTGGAAGGCCGGTATGGTAATTGGACTACACAACTCCTTTTCACTCACCAGCTTTCTACCTGCCCACCCTAATGTCGGGTCTGAGTTGGTTTCTCCCATTCGTTCTTATAGTGGCCCAGCTCTATTACCTAACTCAAAATGCTAGATGGATTAGTATTTTTACCAACTGAGGATGTTGTTCACGGTATGGAATACCTTTAGTCTCTCCAGGTAACCCCTCCCCCTCCTCTCCGAAAAAAGAAAGAAGAAAATATGTTGACCTACAAGCTAGACGTGATGCACCACTAGACAGATTTTTGTCTAGTGTTGGCTACACCATCCGTTTTGATGCCATCAACTGACCAAATAATTTTAAGATATATAAATTTTTATTAAATATATATTTTATTAAAATATGATAAAAATATTGCTTTGGTAAAAATAATATTTTGTTTATGGGGGATTTTCCTAACATATCTTTAAGGGGGGAATTTCATCCGGGGGATTTTGTCCGGAGGGATTCTGTCCTGGGGGATTCTGTCCAGGGGGATTTTGTCCGGCATTCGCAGCCAAACGCGCCAATATGAGCCAACGAAATCTATTCGTGGTTCTGCAAAAGAAACACGATTGCTGGGTGGCGTGTCCGAAGATGCTATCTATCTTTGCAGAGCTGAGTTCAAAGTAAGTTTTGGGTGTTTGACTGCGCCACGCAAACGAAATCCGAACGAAATCTGAACGCTTCATACCATTCTGTGAAGAAGGAAAAAATATCAACGAAGAGTTACCGTAAATCTGACATGCATGCTTGGCTGCAATATTACTGTTGTAACAACGATGTCGTCGAACCGTGAATTGTGTGCATTAATTGAAGGTGCGAAAACACCGTACGATCACAACCGTTATTCAATCGACAGCCTGCGGCTACGATGCACAGACGCACGTACGTAAAAATGCGACGAATTTACGCTTTCAGAAATTCTAAAAAAGTTCATGATTTTTGTCGAAATGACGACATTGCACCAGTCGAAACGTGAAACGTGCCGTAAACGAATATGATTCTTACCAAATTTCTCACGGACGACAATGAGTCGAATTACTCCGGATTTGCAGTTTCTTTCCGTAAACGTCAGGGTCACAGCTTGGGTAACCTGGCCTGGTCATTGAAAAAGACGATAGGCTATTGTTTTAGGGGAAAAAGGACATTCATTACTGGAGGAAACGTGTGTTAATGCTGGCCAGTGGCCAAACGAAATCAGTGTTTGAACCAGGGCATTTTTTTACATGCTAACTGAGGTCCAAATGGACCTGCAGCCGCCTAAAGTTGACCTCCAGTTAAACTCAATTGGACCCACTGGACGTCAACCCTAAAAAGGAAATAAAATGTCAAGTTTAATACATTAAAACTTTCATGAGAATGTTTGTTTTGCTAACTACACATTTTGGAGATATGGATAATGAATTCAGATTCAATCCAGTTCACAGCGTATCTTCACGGTAGGTAAAATCCAGTAGCATGCACAGACCACCGAGAGGGCAGGGGCAACTTTTATAAAAGGGCATGTTGAGGTTTTATTTTTCTGGTTTTGAAGGCTTATTCGATTTCGGTAAATTGCCACTTTTTGGTAGCTGAAAAAAACCTTGACTATCCTGAAGACATATTTTATTTATTAAAAAAAATAGTTATGTAGTGTGAAAAACTGAAAGACTTATATTACAAAGTTTTTTATGCGTCAAATGCAGTCAGCAAAACTGATTTTGTAAAAATGTTTTCAACGGCACTTTACAAAGACAGAAAATGCTGGGAAATAGCAAAAATGCGTCAGCTTCCGGGGCTCTGCACACAATAGGCTAAATGACTAGTGTTACCCCCTCAGTACAAAACCCCATTTACACTGCACATAGTTTGATTTTTTTTTATTATGTTAATAGTTGAGCCATTAACATAATGGTGCCCTTTATATATTAAAGTGGTGCCCCTTTGTGAAAGTGGACCTCCAGTCACATTTCCTAAAAAAAATGCCCTGGTTTGAACAGGCTTGACTGTGAAGAGTTACGGAAAGTTTGGCAACTTTGACTTGAAAGCGTCACGTAAAGAATTAAGTAAGACACTCGTTACAGTTTTTTCTCTCCCCCCCCCCCCCCTCCATACCCCACCTGCAGCTTCTAACGCTCCTCAAAATGGTCTTTTAAGGGCTAAATTAATACGGTCCTTTTCAGAAACATTTTTGAAAGAGAGAAATCATTCGTGTTTAATAAAATTTGGTAGTGCGGAAAAAAGACACACTACTAGGCATTAAACAATAAATGTATTACAATAAAGACATGCTATAGTGTAATACTGCCTAAAAAATGTGAAATTATCTCTCCTCGTTAAAAAGATGCTGTTTATGCTTGGTTGGGGATGATCATCTTCTCCTTTGAAAGTAGAAGGCTACAAATATGAGAAGCTTGTCAAAAGAAAGCAAATTAACCCGTTCTTTGTGTAGGCGTATTTTCAAAGTCCGAGGTGGGTCCTAAATGACCAAAATTAACGAAAAATGACCATTTGCAACAATCAGCAACAATCACCCAACAATGCCTCAACAATACATAACGTCATGATTATGCCCATTTTTTTCTGGAAAGTCCATCAACAATAGTCTGGCGTCAACAGGCCAACGAGGAGCGAGTCACTAAATTGTTGTTCTCTGTAACAATCAGTAAAGACGCGTAGCTTTTCGCAGTACTATTTTATTACCCGTTTTAAACTTGGAGTTATTCATTGACAGTCGTCTATATACTGACAAATCCAGGACAAGAGAATAATTTGTTTAGCAGTAACACAAATACAGAAAAAAATTAAATGCTAAATACTAAATTACGTGTAGAAAATATATTCACACCAGCAAAGGGTGCCAAGAATATTATTACGTCTGCATCTGTATCATTTCAATCAGCAATATTCGAGCATTAGTGTTTACCTAAAGTCGGTTAGCCGGTTCTTTCCTTATTTTTGCTAAAACACGAGCAGGTTTGGATAAGAGTTTTTGTCTTGTGTAGGCCTAACTTGCATTCAAACCGTGGCATTGTCCCTTGACGTTCTGCAGTTGTTTCGCCAAGTGAGGGGGTCATCAGAAAGAGAGCCGATGGAAAAAGCAGTGCTGAGCCGGACGTTAAGAAAAAAAATTCTTAAAATAAGTGAGACAAGAAAACCCATGTAAAGCGTAGTGCTACCAAAAATTTCAAGTGATGTGTGGTTCTTAGTGGTTATATTTATTCCAGTCACGATTCTGAGGTAATGTTTGCGCTGATTGAGTGAGCGAAGCGAACGAAATCAGCGTTCGTCATCGGAAACATCACTTTTTCCTAAATACATTTAGGAAGTAATATAGGCTAAATATTTATTCATAGTGAAAATAACCGACTTTCTACGTTGGATAAAAGGTCATTGGCCCCAGCCCAAAAGTTCAACAGGTATAGATACTGAATTATAACATTACAACTCGGTAATGACATTATTTGACCATTTTTAGTTTTGTTTAAACTAAAAACCGTGGCGTGTTCTGTTGATGTGTGATTCATGGTGGTTGGCTGTCATGGTGGTGGTCACGCTTCTGAGGTTGCGCTGATTGAGTGAGCGAAGCAAACGAAATCAGTGTTTGTCATCGGAAACATCACTTTTTCCTAAATACATTTAGGAAGTAATATAGGCTAAATATTTATTCATAGTGAAAATAACCGACTTTCTACGTTGGATAAAAGGTCATTGGCCCCAGCCCAAAAGTTCAACAGGTATAGATACTGAATTATAACATTACAACTCGGGAATGACATTATTTGACCATTTTTAGTTTTGTTTAAACTAAAAACCGTGGCGTGTTCTGTTGATGTGTGATTCATGGTGGTTGGCTGTCATGGTGGTGGTCACGCTTCTGAGGTTGCGCTGATTGAGTGAGCGAAGCAAACGAAATCAGTGTTTGTCATCGGAAACAGCACTTTTTTCTAAATACAGTTAGTAAGTAATATAAGCTAAATATTTATTCATAGTGAAAATGACCGACTTTCTCCGTTGGATAAAAGGTCAGTGGTCCCAGCACAAAAGTGTAACAGGTATAGATACAGAATGCTAACATTACAACTCTGGAATGACATTATTTGTCCAGTTTTAGTTTTGTTTACCACTTGTATTATGAACTGATGCACTAAGAAAAACGCACATTATTTGGATCACTTCCTTGAACATTTGTTTCATAATTTTTGCTAGGAGCGTTTGTCAGCAGCATATGAGTTACAACAAGAATTCTCCTCGAGCGCAGCGAGACGCGGCGGAATGAGCGAGCGAAGCGAGCGACTCCGCTAGTCTCTCCTCGTTAAAAAGATTAAATTTATGCTTGGTTGGTTGGGTGCTTGGGGTTGTTCGTCTTCTCCTCTGGAAGTAGAAGGCTACAAATATGACAAGTTTGTCAAAAGAAAGCAAATTAACCCGTTCTTTGTGTAGGCGTATTTTCAAAGTCCGAGCTGGGTCCTAAATGACCGAAATTAACGAAAAATGACCATTTGCAACAATCACCCAACAATGCCTCAACAATACATGACGTCATGATTGTTGCCACATTTTTTTCGTGGAAGCCTCGAAGCCGTCCAGAACGTCCGTCAACAATGGTCTGGCATTCACGGACCAACGAGGAGCGAGTTTCTAAATTGTTGTCCAGTAAACACGCGTAGCTTTTCGCAGTACTATTTTATTATCCGTTTTAAAATTGGAGTCATTCACCGATTCTATAATAACTGACAAATCTAGGACAAGAGAATAATCGTTTAGCAGCAACACAGAGACAGAAAAAGATTAAATGCTAAATACTAAATTACGTATAGAAAATATATTGACACCAGAAAGGGGTGCCAGGAATACTTTTACGTGTGCATTTGTATCATTTTAACCAACAATACTCGAGCATTAGTTTTTACGTAAGGCCATCAGCCAGTTTCCTCCTTATTTTTGCTAAAACGCGAGCAGCTTTGGATAAGAGTTAGTGTCTTGTGTAGGCCTAATTTGCATTCAAGCCCTGGCGTTTTCACTTGATTTCTGCAGCTGTTTTCGCCAAGTGATGTGTGGTTCTTGGTGGTTACATTGATTTAGTCACGTTCCTGAAGAAATGTTTGCGATGATTGAGTGAGTGAAGCGATCGTTTGTCATCAGAAACACTAGTAAGCTAAATATTTATACTGTAGTGCAAGTGAACGACTTTCTATGTTGGATAAAAGATCATTGGAACCGTAGTGTTTTCACTTGATTTCTGCAGCTGTTTCACCTAGTGAGGGGTCATCAGAAAGTGAAGTGATAAGGAACCGACGGAAAAATCTTCACTGAGTAGGACGTAAAGAAAAAAAAATCTTAAAAAAGTGAAACAAAAAAGCCCATGTAAAGTGTAGTACTAACACAAATTACATGTGGTGTGAGGTTTTCGGTGTTACAATGATTCAGTCACATTTCTGAGGAAATGTGTGCGCTGATTGAGTGAGCGAAGCGAACGATGATCACCGTTTGTCATTAGAACAGCACTTTTTCCTAAATACAGTAAATGAGTAGTAGGGTAGGTTGCGCTGATTGAGTGAGCGAAGCGAACGAAAATCAGCTTTTTGTCATCAGAGACAGCACTTAAACACTCTTAGTAAGTTGTAGGCTAAATATTTATCCTATAGTGGAAAAATGCGCACATTATTTGGAGCATTTCCTTGAACATATGTTTGATAATTTTTGCTGGGAGTGTCTGTCAGCACCATATGAGTTTCAACAAGAAATCTCCTCGAGCGCAGCGAGACGCGGCGGAATGAGCGAGCGAAGCGAGCTAGTTGCTAGTCTTAATCATTAAAAACTTACGGTTGGTATATATATATGTAGGTATATATGTACCTCTTCTCCTCTGGAAGTAGGACGCTAAAAATGTGAGAAATGTGTCGAAGACAGGAAATTAAACCGTTTTTAGCGTAGGCGTATTTTTAAGAAACGAGAAGGGTCCTAAATGCCCCAAATTAACGAAAATCTAGCCCCCGCAACAATCACGCAACAATCAGCAACAATACCGCAACAATATATGACGTCATTGATTGTTGGCAGATTTTTTTCGTGAAAGCTTCGAACGTTTCAGGAACGTGCGGCAACAATGTATTGGGGGCCATTGTTGTGAGTGGCAGCATCTGAATAGCAATCATTCAAGAATGAAGCACGTGCATTTCACGGGTGGGAAAAATGTTGGAGTTGGTTTATGGCTGTTTAAAATCCAATACGACAGAAAACCTGTTTAGCATTTAAATTAAATCACATTTCGCAAAGATACGAAAAAGATTAAATACTAAAAATACTAAATTACGTAAAGCAAATACATTAACAGCCGAAAAAGGGATTAAGAATATTTTACGTCTGCATTTGCAATATTTCAAACAGTAAGAATCGACCAGTAATGTATACGTTAAACCAACAGCTGGTTCTCTCCACATCTTTATTACTTTACGAGCAGCTTTGGGTATGAGTTAAGCTTTGCGTAGTTCTAACTTGCGTAGGTCTAACAGCTCAAAAATTTCTTAACGTACGTGAAACATGAAAACCAATTCAAAATGTCGTAGTAACATAAATACAAGTGTTGTGTGTTGGTGCCTGTCGTCACTTGTACTGTACAACTTCTGCAGCACAATATATTTCAATTAAAAAAATAATATTGTCCATCTTCCTCCAGAAATAACCTTAGCAATTTCAGGTACGTCTATGTTTGTAATGTTAAACAGCAACATTCGACCTGTAGTGTACTGTATAAGTTAACCCATTACATGGTTCACTCATTAGCAATAATCTAGAGAAGTTGTGCTAAATTAAGTGAAACTAGATAACCCATGTAAAGTGTGGGGTGGGTGAGACCCAGAGAGCAAAATGGATTAGAAAATCCATATAAAGTGTGGCGTGGGTGAGAAGCAGAGAGCAAAATGGATACTATTTTGCTATTTTATATTCGTCAAAAATTATAGGCGACATGTTGTTCCTGGTTCAACGCATTACACGTAACGGGAAAGAAGATGGCTTCAAAGTGAAAATTCTTAAAATATGTGAAACAAGGAAACCCATGTAAAGTGTGGTAGTAACAAAAAATAAAAGGGACGTGTGGTTCCTGGTGTTCGGCTCTGGCGTCGCTTTTACTGTGCAGCTTCCGCAGCACAATTTATTTGAATAAAACAATAATTTGTACCAAGAGCGGTATAAAGGAGACCCGTAGGGCTCGACAGAGTATCCTTGATAAAATTACCAAGCATGTTTAGTTCAAGCATGCAGCAACTCTCGTACTAGAGTGTTGAAACGGCCTTGTAGCGGGGATGGATAAAGAATCTTCAAGCCAAGGCCGACTGGGGAGAAATCGCGTGTCTTGCCTCCTGGCTCATTGGCAGCCTTTAGGCACACGTCGGAAGGGGGATGGTTTTTGTATTGTGAATTTAAATTCACAATACTATACCATCATGCAACCGAACGAAAGTTTCGCTTTTGAAGTTTCGATTTTGGCTTATTTGGGCTAAGATTTTTAGTTCACGATTCGCCACTACATGGATCGTTGATAGCGCTACAGTCAGAGAGTACCTTGCAAAATAACCAAAATAAATGAAGGTCGCTTTTCTCATCACTATTACCTACCCGAATTTACACCCTTGGCTAAGTTAATCGAAAAGCAGACAGGTACGGAGCAGGAGTAATGACGGTCCAGAAATATCGGTCGCAATTTTCGGAACATGGCGCCCATGGCGCCAACATGAGCTGTGGGGATAATATGTCAATGGCGTGAGAGACGCTAGTTCGTCTTTATTTAGAAGTTATTTTCCCAATGGCTTTAAATTTGTTACACGGTTGGGGAAGTATGATTCCGTAAACCAAGACATTTATGTAATTTGGGTCTGTCCCGCCATGTCACAACGCCCTTTTTCTTTTTTTAAATTTTTACATTCACAGGCACGTACTTAGGTGTTATGTTAGGTCATGTTTCTTAACCATTGGCGCACCCAGGTGGGGGGGGGGGGGGGCCACGCAAGCTGTGGCAATTGCTTCCCCACCAGACCTGGGGAATGTTAGAAAATGTTACGTTTGGCTCAGTGGCGTATTCAGGGGAGGGGGAGGCGGCGAGCAAGCTACGGAAACTTCTTTCCTTCAACTTCGGCCAGCTTTTTTTTCTTTTTACCGCCCTTTTTGCGTTTACAGGCACGTACTTCGGTTAGGCCTAGTTGTCACGTTTGGTTTCTTTCGGTTCAGTGGCACACCGGGGAGAGGTGGGGGAGCAGGCAAGCTGGAGCAACTGCCTCCCTCATCCCCCCCCCCCAAAAAAAAAAGATCTGGGACTAAACAATTTCCGGGGCAGTGTGTGCAGTTTTGGTCTTTCAGTTATGTTACCACCAAGTCTATGTTTTTACCGATATTTTAACATTCCGAGGCATGTATGTCGGTTACGTTATGTTAGATTAGGTTATGTTTGGGTCAGTGGTACTCCCAGGTTGGGGGGGGGGGGCAGAGCTGGGGAAACTATGCCTTAAGACCTGGGATTTAGATTCGGTTATGTTGGGTTCAGTGGCACATCCAGGGGAAGGGGGGGGGGGGGAGGACCTTATTTCTAATACACTCAAATCGTAAAGAAACAACATTCACATTTCACATTTGTGACCGTCATACTACTAAGATTGCTAGAAAGACCCACTAATCACCGAAAAAAAAGTAGCCCGTTTATATAACCAGAGTACATAAAGAAAGAAATGGCCACCCTATTTTCTGAGGAAAGGGCAAATTCACAATCGCCTTCACTGGCGAAGCCGTTTTTCGTTCAGTTAATTTGTTTATGAACTGAAGCCTCACGAAAAACGCACACTGCACTTTGATCATTTGCATGATCTTTTTAGATGTGGAATGTCTGTGGAATGCAGCATACAAGTTGCAGCATATGAGGCGGTTAGTTCACAAGTGGTGTAAGTCCATTCAAGTCCATTTTGAGATAATTAAGGTTAGACAAACGAACCCATTATAAAAATACTGTTAAGTAATACTTAATGGTGAAAGGTGAGGCATTTGAGTCAGCTATAGTACGTGAAACTGTGAAGACTGCAAACTTAATATCCCAAAATCATGGGCGTGGCAGCTATCTACTCACCACCCCAACAATAGCATGTTGAACACAGTAAAAAATAATAATTTTTTTTATTGCATTTCTGGACTGTGCAAGTGAGTCTAAGCAACTTTCCCTTTTACACCACCCATGTAACTGTAACCTTTGGCCCTATATGTATAGAGTTAAGTGGGCACTTAGAAAAAAAAGGAAGGACCCTGTGGACTTAGGCAAAAAAGTGCAAAAATATAAATTTTTTTAATTAAATTTCTGGACTCTGCAAGTAGTTCTGAGAAACTTTCCCTTTGACACCACACGTCTATCTCTGTAAGTTTAGATTTTAGTATAGGCATCTATTGGGCTTAGAAAAATTCTGTGACTTGCACCACCTGTGCCCCAAACTTGGACACATTTTCGTTTAGTGCACAAGAAGATAGCTGCTATCTCCGGGCCAAAAACTGAAACTAGGAGATACACCACTTATGAACTATTAGAAAAAGATATTACGATTCGGAAAATGTACCTAACTCAGTTTTTTCGAAAAGTGGATTTACACCACTTGTGAACTAACCGCCTCATATAAGCTTCTCGAGTGTAGCAAGACGACGCGGAGTAAGCGAGTGAAACGAGCGACTCCGCTAGTTAGCATTAAAAACATTCGCGCGAATGAATTGTTATGCTATTTCTGCATTATTGTTTGAGTTGGAGCTCGCGGATGAATACAGACAGATCAGTGGTAAGCAGGCTTTGGTTGCGTTGCTAACACTTTCTCCACTGACTAATGTGGGTGGATTTTACCATAGTCCGCTCATCCCCATGTTAATTTCCATAGGGTGATTATTCATCGATACCGAGATAACGGAAAGGCTTCCATCTATGAAATTGGATGAATGGGTGTAGTACAATACGAACTGCGTGCCTTTTATGGTTTGAAGCCTGGGGGCGTAACGAGGATGGCGTGGGATGGCGCGTAAGTACTAACAATTTGTTATAACCACTGTTAGTATTGTCGGCATCGTCTCTCATTGGACGGCCAAAGTTCGGACAATGATAACGTGTATACTGACGTGCGTGCCTAGATACACACTAGTCTATCACGATAAATCTAAACAACGTTGCAAAGAAATTGTATTCACGTTCAATTCACGAAAAATAAACCAACTGTAAAAACAAAGCAAAATAAACAAAGCCAAAAACTGGTAAAAAAGCCACTAAGTTGAGAGTGGTTCGGCTCTTCAAAGGAGTGATATCAACACACCAAACCTTAAAAAAACAAACAAATTACAACAAACTTAAAACCAAACCCAAAGCCTATAAAGAGGTCACTAAATTGAGAATGGTTCGGCCTATAGGCAAAAGGTAGTAGCAAAGTTTTGAAAACCAATTTCTTGTTGACGTTGCACTTTATTACAAATCTGCACGGTAGTGGAGTTGAGTGTAATACACAATTTTAAAAAAAGAAGTGATATCATATCAAACACCAAAACTGGTAAAAAGGGCCGCCAAGTTCCGAATGGTTCGGCCCTTCAAAGGAGTGATATCAACACACCAAAACATTCGCCAACTTAATCGCACCGAATAATACTTTGAACGTTAAATGAAAACTTGAACATTGCTATCGAAAGTAGCAATGTTCTAGTTTCCATTTAATCTTCGAATTATTAAGCGGTGCGATTAACTTGGCGAATGTTTTGGTGTGTTGATATCACTCCT
>JAHWFP010208357.1:9286-23601 GCA_023313725.1 Lithobius niger | reverse complement strand
CGGTGCGATTAACTTGGCGAATGTTTTGGTGTGTTGATATCACTCCTTTGAAGGGCCAAACCATTCGGAACTTGGCGGCCACTTTTACCAGTTTTGGTTTTTGATATGATTTTACTGACTGTGAAGAGAGCAACAAACCATCCATCGATCTGGTAGCCACCTCCGGCCCCCTAGTGAATTATAATATTAATAATCTAACAGCTTTTTTTTTTGAAAGGCTTACAACAAAAAAAGAAAGGTGATTTCTTAGCTAAATAGGCTTACATTAGCAATATATCTGCAATGCAATAAAAAATAATATCAAAGAAAGACGAGTACCAAAGTGGCTGCTTACTGAGGTGAATGTAATCTTAAGATTCCAAAGGCAGGAAATGAATTCCTGGTAACGTCGTTTTTTACTATCACCCCCTATTTATACCGGTTCAGCATCGCATCCTTATATTCCAGCTCATCCTCGAGCAACACCAAAGCTGATCAACCGCGGTCCTTATGTAAGCCTCAGCATGAACTTCCATGTTAAACGTCAAACTTTGAACTCCTAGTCTCGCCCAGAATTGACATAGACCAACGAACTTCGGTTTTTGGGGTCGTGTCGTAACTATTTCACCACATTACAAATTTTAATGACAACAATCAAACCGTTCGGCGTCCACAGCATGGCCATTTCTTGTTGTTGTTGTTGTTGTTGTTGTTGTTGTTGTTGGGACTCTTTGCCCTCACCTGGAGACCAAACCACTAAACCGATTTTCAAGTTCTATAGCTTAAAACGTAGGTCTGGACAAGGCCTAGGGCCTTTCGCAGGCTATTTTAACGTAACTACAATATTCTTGACACGGAAAGCCAAATGGGCTAAAACTTTTGCTCTCACCTAGAGATCGAACCAATGAACCGATTTTCAATTTGTATAGCTTAAAATGTAGGTATTAACACCGACCAGGGCCTTTTGAACCCGATTTTGATGTGACTACAGTATACTCGTCGGCAGAGCAATTATAATTGCAGAGCACTGGGCAGAAATCATTAATGTTGCTGTTGGGACTCTTTGTCCTCGCCTGGAGATCGAACCACAGAACCGATTTTCAAGTTCTATAGCTTAAAACGTAGGTATGGACAAGGCCTAGGGCATTTCGCATGCTATTTTAATGTAACTACATTATTCTTGACACGGAAAGCCAAATGGGCTAACAATTTTGCTCCCACCTAGAGATCGAACCAATGAACCGATTTTCAATTTGTGTAGCTTAAAATGTAGGTATTAACACCGACCAGGGCCTTTTGAACCCGATTTTGATGTGACTGCAGTATTCTCGTCGGCAGAGCACTGGGCAGAAATCATTAATGTTGCGGGACTCTTTGTCCTCGCCTGGAGATCGAACCACAGAACCGATTTTCAAGTTCTATAGCTTAAAACTTAGGTATGGACAAGACCTAGGGCATTTCGCATGCTATTTTAATGTAACTACATTATTCTTGACACGGGAAGCCAAATGGGTTAGAACTTTTGCTCTCACCTAGAGATCAAACCAATGAACCAAATTTCAATTTGTACAGCTCAAAATGTAGGTATTAACACCGATTAGGGCATTTTGAACACGATTTTGATGTTACTGCAGTATTCGCATCGGCAGACCAATTATTATGGTCGAGCACTGGTCAGAAATTATTAAGTGGAATAACAAGTTTTTGTAGAAATTTTGCAGAAACATGAATTTGGTACACAAGTCTTTCTTAACAGTAAAAATCGAACCAGCCATGGACCCCAATGAAATACCCAAAGTGTCATCAGTGCCCCCCCCCCCTCCCGCTCCAGAACGTCCTCGTGATGCCTCTCAGGGGTTTGGGCAAGAAATTCTTATAGATCAAGCTAAAAACATGAAATTGGGTGTAAAAGTCACTCTTAGCAGTATAAAACGAATCAGCCATGGAAAAGACTCTCTTATAACAGTTATTTTAAGGTGATTTAGTATTCTTGCTAAAACAAGAAAAAAAAATAAGGGATATTGGTATTAAAAAACGCTTAAGCGTACAAAATACGGATGTAAGCCTTAAAAAACTTAAAGCCCTAAAGGAACAGATATTAGAAAAAGACATGTAAGCCATTAGCGTCGCTCTAATACGTGTAAAAGAATCTCCAGCGACCCACAAAAACAAGCTGGAGCTTCTTTTACACGTATTAGTGCGACGCTGATGGCTTACATGTCTTTTTCTAATATCTGTTCGTTTAGGGCTTTAAGTTTTTTAAGGCTTACATTCGTATTTTATACACTTAAGCGTTTTTTAATACTAATTATTTTCAGCATTAAAAACATCAACGTCATCTTCGAAATCAGAAATATCATCAGAATCACTGACATTCGACCCATGCACAACGTTTGATCGGATACTTTTGTAACGTGTGTGGGTTTTCTGCTCCGCACACACACACATGCCACACCTGTGAAATAGGAAGCTCGTTCACTTGCACTCACGCCAAATTATATTTTTTGTTTGTACAGCATTCCCAATTAAAACAATTTGTTTAAATATATAAGAAACACGAGTCAATAATCGACAGTTTATGTAGACGGTACAGTCTATATTCGTACGGATACGTTGGGTACATTAGAAGTTTTATTTTTATTTTTTTTTAAAGAAATTTCGACCAGCCTTAAGTCAGCCGAAGCAATTAATGCTTGTATGGCTGAACCAGCTCAATTTTGAACATTACCAGATTTTTAGAGAAGAAGAAATATCTGGTAAAGGGAAGTGCCAGCCCGGGGATTCGACTCGTGAAACCTACGATCATCGTAGGAGCCCAAAGATTGTCCAGAATTAGCCAGAATACATCCATAGCCGCTGAAGGAGCATGGTAGCCTCTCACGCTACCCTGGCCGGCAGTCCTGGCGGGAACTTTGCCAAGGTCCCCTTTGCCAAGGTTCGACCAGATCCGCAAACCTCCACCAACCAGGCTGAGCTCTCTCACAACTCAGCCACGTTGACCCAGTATTATGTGCGAGGAGTGGACTGGGGAGACAAAAGAATAAAGTTTTATTTCGCTTCATTTACTCACCAACACAAGGCCCCCGAAGACTCAGCAGCCAGGGCAATGTCCTGAGCTAGGCTTATGCTTTAATGCAGCTTCGGGAGCCACGGCAAAGTGTCTCGAGCCCTGTCCAGTGCTTGTGGCATTAACGTAAACCTCAGGACATTGCCCTGGCTGCTCTGAGCCTTCGGGAGCCTTGTGTCGGTGAGTAAATGAAGAGAGATAAAACTACACTAAACATCCGTTGTGGCGTCCGTGACAGCTAGGACGATACATGGTAAACTGTGTTTAACGGATAAGCAGATTCATGATTGAAGGCGCAGTCATCAGTGATACTTCCGCTTTGAGAATATGGGATGGCAACCGCTATTAAAATTGAACATGGTGGACAAATTCAGTCGCAATAACTGACGAATGTTGGAGAAACTTAAATCCGACGATTAGGGTAAAACACGCACAGCTACAGTCAAACTGTGATACTGTTTGCGAAATTTATCCTAGCACAGGCAAAAGTTTGAACTAATTCTCCAATAGCTGTTCGATTTTATAAATTGATGTTTACATCCGGCGTTTTTTAAAAAGCACAGCGTTTTCACGTTGTGGCAACCTTCCTTTAATATTTCGTTGTGTTCTCTGTAGAAGTAGAGATTACATTGTTACACCATAGAAATAGAAATAGATATTGCGGGTACACGAACCACCCACCCCTCCCCCCCAAAACCCAAAGAAGTTAAGCAACTAGAGCGTCATAGCGTGATTTGAAAGCGTTGAGTGAAGGAGCGCAAACTACAGATTGAGGGAGGAGTGAATACGTCAGGAATGATGAATTATGGGATGTGTAACTCACGAATCTCGTTCAGACGAGAGCAGAGGCGAGAGTGCCCACCATGTTTCTTCTGTATTTTTTTTTAATTGTTGTTTTAATCCAAAATTGCTGTTATGCTCTTTATAGGGCGTTACAATAATTTTGTAAATACAATAAATAAATAGAATATAGGATTGGCATCTCGTGAGTCTCATTCAGACGAGAACAGGAAGTTAGCTCCGCCATGTTGGCGTTACCAGCGTCGGCGAAACCCCTGAAGGAGTGCAGATTACGAAGGATTGGAATGAATTGTTTCTAGTACAGTTGCAACCCCTGGTGACAGCAGTGCAAACCAACGAGCGGCATTAGACGAAATGGCCTCCTAGACGACAAAATCAGTGAATCATTGTTACAAAAGGAGAGCTATATAACTATTATTTATTTATCAACATTTGAAAAAAGTGTAGAGATTTTTGGCTGCCGTTCCATGTTTGAATAAACCTAATCCTAGCACTCATTCCCGGCTTTTAAGCTGTATTGATAACCCAAGTTGCTAGCCAATTGCAATTCCCCGCAGAAACGGATCTTTCCATCCCTGGCGCCGGCAAGTGGAAGCTTATTCGAGAAGACGCTATTATTGGAGGAGAAGGCGCGCTCCTTGTTTTTACTTCCGGTATAAGTTGACCATTAGGACGAAACCCCTCTTTCCATCTGCGGCCAACTTTTTATATTGCCATGGCAACGCATGGCGGACGGAAAGGAGATAGCAACGTAAACGAACAGCAGTGTCGCCGTCTTTTTCAGCCACTTTGCGCAGCTGTTGTGGAAGGCTTTGTCGTTATGTGCAAGGTGCACTCGCTAGGCGAATAGCTTTGCTGACGTGTCAGTTACCCAAAGGTTGTAATGAATCTATCACGTCGGACTTTGCAAACAGAATAAGGTTCTTAGGGAAAAAGCTTTTACCTAACAACGCCAGGTGGCATACGCATCGATTTCGTTTCCGGTGTCATCTAAATGCGTGTGTGGCTTACCTAGGATAGCTTGAAGGTACAGGAATGAAGGCCTAACAATAGATTTATTTATATATTATTATAATATTTTTTTTTATAAAATGTCCCTGTGACTGACACCGATTTTTTTTGTTTAGATTAAGCATACGAAAAAAAACCCGGAAAACCCTTTCTTGGATAGAACACTTCATGCGTGTTTCCACCATATTAGTAATTTGGGCGAAAGTAGCATGAATTTTCGGTGCAACGTAAACAAACTGATTAATATTTTTTTAAATAATGAAGCAGGTTTAAGAAACCTTTATTTAGACACGAGAGGTATTAGTTACATCAGTCTTTACGAACTAAAACAAAACAAAACAAACAAACAAAAAATAACATGGCCTCTATTGAACATTGATGCGTCATTCTGAAAGCGTCATTCTGAATGCGTCAGTTCACTTTTCGCAAGAATATGGGCGAATTAGGCCTAACTGTTTGTAGGCAGAGCTCATTGAATTTTGCAAGGTAGTTTGATTGGACCAGGTGTTCTAATTTCTGGTTATGATCTGTAACAACAATGGTTATTATTTTTTCTATTCGATAACTTGGCAAAATTTTGACGTATTTTGGCATTTAAATGTATCAATTCAACCGGTTTTTTTCCCGAGAGCTATCCAATTTTGATATTCCAAGACTGCAGCTTAAGGTTTTCTCTTGTTTGGCTAAAAACAAAATGGAAGCATAGTTTAGAATTGAGGTGCAATTGTTAAAAATTAGCTGTTGATGCAACTATTATTTTTGTGGGTTTTTTTGTATTAATGTACATAAACCTTTGCAAATTACGAATAGCTATTTTTGTCAGGAGGGAAAACTAGAAATAAACCAACATTGGACCTATCCAGTGTTGCTGCCCTCCCATCCAAAAGAATTAAAAAAGAAATACGAAATGATAGTTCGTTTGACTCATTGCTGTACTGCGCTTAAAATAATCCTTTGGAATTGGCAAAGGGTAAGAGGGATGACCGTTGAGCTGACCATTGGAAGCCGTAGTGGGGGAGGGGTATGGGTCAAGATAGAAAGAACCAAAGCTGCCGCGATGGGATAGCAGGAAAAAATAGCACCACATGGCAGCACTACACACGCAGTGGTCTCTTATTATTATTTTTTTTTTGCAGTCCAGTTTGCCTAGGTGTCCGTGTGTTAGTATTAGATTAGTAAATAGTTTAAACGTATTAAAGGCAAATGGTGGGGGTGAAGGTAGGGATTTGTAGTAAACATCCCAGCTATAATAACGATCATATTGCACCAAGAATTTAATCTATAGTGGCTATGTTCGGGTGCGAGCATTAAGAACCGTACAGCACGCGGAAATGAATGACACAATGGCCACCGATTCCTTCCAGTTCACCTTGTTGCCGTTGTCATCCGGTTGAAGGCGTTGGCTTCATCCTAAAAGAGTTCAAACTTATGTGCTGTTGTTCGCAGATGAGCTTCGCATCCCTCGTGTATCCGTGTGTTGTCCTGGTGACATAGCTTTACTATTATGATTTTTTTTTGTCTTATTTCGGATTGAAATTGGTTTAGGCCAAGCTTTAAACTGCGATGCATATTTTTTTTTTTATATTTAATAAACATTGAGAATGATACGGTTTTCCCCCTAACTTGTCCCTCACGTTTGGCAATGTCATCGGGAACCATCGGGAACCATCGTATAGGTTTAACCTTGGTGGTAAGGCATACGTGACCCCAACCCAATACAATCTACCCTTCCTCTGCAGCCTGCCATCATTTTTGTTTTAAACTTTTAAACTCTAAACTTTTGTAGTTTTTATTTTTTGTTTTAACTTCGGATGGCAGTTAGTGACCACTAGGTCCTTGCCATTCCGGTTGCGTTTGCAACAAACTTATTATTATTATTGGTGATTATTGGTCTTAGGCTTAAATTAACGTTGTTTTCTCCAGCAACAAAAATCGCGCGTTTTAGGTCTAAGAAATCACTCTTCACAGCATCGGCTTCAGTAATGATGCCCTTTTGTTTCTCTCTGCAGTGCCCCTTGCAGCTAACCCATTAAGGCTCCTGGCTTATTTTCTCTAGAAGTTTGAAGGTTAGCTTCCCTGCTGGGCTCGTAACAGTTCTACGCATGCGCGGGCTTGGGCCAGTCTATATAAGCACGCCGCGTCAGCCGAACCACATCCTTTAGTGTAAGGCGCTCACGCTAGTGTGATCACCCTTGAGCTCGATTCCCAAAGATACAAGAACACGCATGCCGTCAATTGCCTGGTTACCTTCTATAACAATGGATGCACCGATTACCGGTTCCCCGATCCCATCTTCTGTCTCCGGCAACGCTTGTGCGACCCTCACCGATCCAAGACGTCGATTCCCTTCGGTTCACATCGACTGACCAGTTGTCGTTACGGTTCCCAATTCCTTGGGAATACCTGTCGTAATCAACGATCCTTCAGGGCCCACCTTGCCTTCAAGAGGTTACGGTTTCGGCCTCGGTTCTTTCAACCGTCGATTCCCCTCACACAGTATTAGCACATGAGCTACTAGCATATGGATTCACCGATCCTCACTTCAGGTGGGGGATCGTTCAGCGAACCTGGGAGGGGGATTCGATCCCCTTTTTCTCAACTCAACCAGAAGGAGGGAACTTTAATCCTCGCCAAACGATCCCGGTTCCTGTGCCCCTTGCCATATATTAATAGGGAGGGTGTGCCCAGCGTAACCGTAGTTTAATCGGCACGACAAGGGCTGCATCTTTGCAGCTTGCTCTTTCCACTCCACTGGCGACGACATTGATTCCAGTCCCCTTCCTCATCACGTCTCTCGGGTTCGATACCTGTGGGGGGAGGGAACCGATATCTACCTCTGCAACTTACGTTAATTACCACTTACACATCGAGCCTTTTATCTGGACTTGGTTCGGTTCCTCTTGCTGGGGATTCGATCCCACCACTACCAGTGGGCTGGAACCGGGCCCCAGCTTCCAGCCTTGGCCCCTTTGTCTCTTCTACCAAGATTCTTCCCATGTCGCTGTTGCCAGCTGAAAATGACGGATTCTATGGGTACATCGGTTCCCTACGCAAACCTACATCCCGACCTCTTACACGGTGCATGCATCATCATCAGTCGATGGTCGCTACCCCCTGTGCATGTGTCTGCACAGCCTCCATGAAACAAGGACCGTGCACGATTCAGGTCCCTTCCACACTGCAATCCACTATCATTCTGCTAATTCCATGCACCACCTTTGTAGGACCTATGCTCGGTCCGATTCCATTTTCCTGTCATGATCCTCACAGCTTGGACTGGGCCCATGCACCCAGTCGGGGCCCTGTTTCGAACCACGATCCTCCTGCCATCCTCTCCTTGTCATCAATACATCGGTTCCTGCTAGTCGTTATCTCAGATGCACCTTCGCTTTGAATGCACCCAACGACTCTTCTCCGACCTGCAACCTTCTGCACACGTTTCTGTACAGCCTCCAGCTCGATTTCCCTGTCCGATGACCCTACTTCTAACCGTTCAATTCCCGGTTACCATCCTAGTTTGGACCCTTCAACACATTTTCCATTGCTTCTTCTACGTTCCTCCATGCATCCCACTAGATTTGCTACGAATTTCCTCTTTCTACGGTGCCATCCAACGTCTGAATAGCCCTCAGAGCTTTCTTGTCCACAACACGCACTTCACATCATTCCATAAGTGAAGAACTCGGTTCCCGGTTACCCCTACGGTTCCCGATTACCTCACCGATTGCCTTCTCATATCTAATGCAACAGTCACTCCCAAAGATGGGTCTCCATTCCACCACCCAAGATCCGCCCCTCTGCGTCCCCTGGCACAACTGGCTTCTGACACTGTTCAAATCTTCAAACTCCCAGCGGATCATGAGCCTCTCGGCCAGGCAGCGGTCCCCCCCCCCCCCCCACTCTTCGGTTCTCACCTTGCGATTACGACCGCAATGCTATACTTATTCCTTCAAACCATGCAACTGTAATTTCTTGTTTTTTGCTTACCATGCCATCACGATTCACGGTTCCCGATTACCAATCTTTCAAAGGCCCTGGCTCTTGTATCCAACGATCCAAGGCGTTATCAATTATAAATCCAACACTGGGAAGGTGCGTTCCTAACACTCCAAACCTTGATTACTGACCCTCAAGCACGAATCTTGCTTTCTACTATGCCGCACGCTGTTCACATCACTCCTCAAATGAAGAACTCGCTTCCCGGTTCCCTCTACGGTTCCCGATTACCCTCCGATTACCTGGTTATGCTTAGAGCAAAGGGCCCTCCCAAGGAAGGATTTACGATCCGCCCTCCATGCTCTGCCTCTCCAGTTCCCTTTACGCAACTGGCTTCTGAAGCTGTTGAGGTCTTAGAACTCACGGCTGATCATGGGCCTCTCGATTCCCGGTTATCACTGGAGAATCCCTTTCTTTCCAAACTCTCGGTTCCCCTCCAACCGCATGACACGGTTACTTCTTCTCTGGTTCCATGCAACCAACCTGCTCCGAAGCAGGACCGACGTTCCCTCTGCGAAGACCTTCCCCGTGCAAAGGAAACTTATGCCAGACTTAAACTGCAAGTCAAAATTCGCACAGTTGCTGCTAAGGCTGCATCTTCTTCTGCCCGCCTCGTGTCTCTGGACTTTTCTTCTTGTTCATCTCACAGCATTCGATCTGCTCCGCCATGTGCTAGCGGTCCCATTTCTAATTCTCGAAGTCCACGACCTACGAAAACCAGGCGGTTCCCTCCAGGAACCTACGATCTCTTACTACGAAAGTTGCTTGCACAAAGCAGACGTTATACAAGGCTCAAGCTTCAGATTATGACTCGCAAAACGGTTGCTAAGCTACACACACACCACACGTTTCTCCTTTCGACTTGTCTTTTCACTCCTCTCTGAGCTACCTGTCCTCTCCTCCTCAGGTTAGCGGTCCACTCGCTAGTCTACAAGCTCATAGCCTTATGGACTCTCCACTTCGTACCTTCAAGCGGAAGGCACTCCGGTTATCGATTGCACATCAACTTGGTTCTCTGGCATTCCGACACAACAACGATCCACTGATGCTGGCACTTCACAGGCACCTGATACTCCTACACCTCTGATTCATCTTGACATGATTCCTGCTCCCTAACAGGGGCTTCTGCCTCAAGAGGAGAGCATTCACAATTCCTGTTACTCTCCAGATCCTTTTTTCATGGATCACGATCCCCCAAATTGTGGTGTTCCCGATCTCTCTGCGATCCCTCTCCCTGAATTTCTCAAACTGTCAAGGGAATCATTCCAGATTACCTTTTATACAAAACCAGCAGAACAACATCCTTCGATACCTCATACCAGAATCAAGATCTTGCCACAGGTTATGGATGCGGTCTTCATGACCAACCTCCTCCCCAACCTCCGCTGCTAGGACAATCGACTACTTTCCTTACTAATGGCCGGTTCGTATTAAGGTGATTAAATGACCTCTCGCTCCTCAAAGGCCCGTCCCTTCACGAACCACGAACATTGCGGTTCCCTTGGTTGCGCCACTGATTCCCGGTCCATTCAATAACTGTTCATGGTTGCCTGTAATTGCGCCAATCACGACAAACAACGCCACCTGTTGCACTCTTTCCTCCAGCCTCGGCCTTGTGTCATGTCCTTACTCGTAGGGTTCACTTGTCAGCAAGAGACCAAGAAAACAATCGACGATGAGTATCACCGATCCCAACCTCTCCACCGTAGAGAGCGTATTACTGTGCTCAGTCTCGTAATCAACGCTTCACAATGCATCGTTAACCGCAGTTTCGTTCTCCTATGGTTCACCCCTCTTCGTCACGAGAACCTTCTCCCACAGTGACTTCATTGCTTGAAGCACCTGCTCCCTTGGTCCTTCCACCAACCGACCGACCATTAGATTACGTGGCTTCGCCGATACATCTTCTTTATGTACTTTCGTCAGTATTTTTGCTCATCTTTAAGTCTCATCACCCAATTCTTATGAAGGATCGATTACCACCATGCACTTGTTTATGCATCGATTCCCTTCAATACCGACTCCAGATTCCTTCCTGCTCCGAACCGTACATACGACGTTACACCATGCGAATCACGATGCCTCACCGTGCTAGTTTTCATGCATCATTCAAGTACCGTTCCTCAAGTTTCGTTGATTCTCCTTCCCAACAAGGTAAACAGGGTCTTATGAATTATTACTTGTTCTGCCTTGTCCTCCACATGTTGTAAGACTCCTTACTGCAGAAAACTGTTATGTCTCCTGCATCCACTCTGAAGACTGATTCCAATACAGTTCGTACCCTTAGCCTCCCACGTATACGATACATTCGATTCTGTACCTCTTCTTTCTTATCATGTTCCGTTGTGGGTATGGCTTTGGCCTTAAGGTTGTCTTCTCCGGGACTTGTTCCTTGTGGGCGCTCGCTCGTAAAGCCGGATACCCCAACCTAGCCCTCCTCCTAGGTGACGAAGTCTGCTATAAAAAAGGTAATGTATATATTTTCATCGGCTATAAAAAGACTAAAATACCAGGGCCTGCACCTGGTTGATTTTAGTTTTTATTGCCTAACTGAAAATATACATTACCGTTCATCCTGTCCAGCCTTCCCTCCATGAACTAGGTTCTGGGTTCGGGAGAAATGATGTGGTTCGGCTGACGCGGCGTGCTTATATAGACTGGCCCAAGCCTGCGCATGCGCAGAACTATTACGAGCCCAGCAAGGAAGCCAACCTTCAAACTTCTAGGAAAAATAAGCTCAGAAGGGGGGAAACTGCTATAAAAAAGGTAATGTATATCTTCAGTTAGGCAATCTTACATTATAAAACAAAGTCTCGTATCAGAAATGAAGACAACGACGACCTCCCGAAAGGGGAACAATAAAAACTAGCGAGTGTGTCAGTTCTTTGGAAAGAAGTTAAAACTGAAAGAAGTTAAAACTTTCAAAAGAAGTTGAAATTGGCACATTGTTGCCTCGACTAACAATTTGTTCTGCGCGGTCATCGCAGAGGCATGTCTTAAATGACGTCATGTGCGAAGGATAGTTATTTTTCACACGGTACAGATCGCTCAAGCCAAAGCGATAAACTGAGAGTGGGGGAGGAGGGCCTGGACGATAAATGCCCGTGTGTGGGGCAGCACGTCTGTTAGCCCTGCTCTTTAGGGGAAAATAGATTTGGAAGGTGGTGGTGGGGGAAGGGAGCAATGCGTCTGTTACCATTAAACGATGTCATGCACGGTTATTTTTCACACAGTACGGATGTACACTGGCGTTGTTTTAAATAGAGACCATAGCAATAATGTGGCGCCAAATCTCACCAACGGTGGTAGGGAAGGGGAGAGGAAGAAGCAGTTTTTAATTCAACTACGTGTAGCAAAGGGGAGGTAGGGAAGTAGATGGACGGCCAGCTGCATAGGAAGGGAACGGAGAAGGGAGGGAGAAGATGGGAGAAAAGAGGCAGGAGAGATGGAGGGAGCGGATGGAGGATAGGGAGAGTAATACAGGAAGAAAAACTGTCCATCACAGTGTACGTTTAGGCAACAGTAAGCTAAAACTGGGAAACAACCACGGGCAAAACAAAACCCCGGGCGAAGCCGGGTAGGACTGCTAGTAAAAACTAAAATCAACCATGTGCAGGTCCTGGTATTTTAGTCTTTTTAATTCCCATTCCACCGATGCTGATGGCCGTTACCACCGTAGTGTCAGTACGGGCAATCTCTAGTCGTATTCTATGTGTAGCAGGCGACCTAGGCTTTTGTTTGTAGAGGCCGGGGAAGATAGCGAATTTTTTTGCCCACCCCCCTTAACTTTGTACTTTTGTTGGCGATTCCCCCCCCCCCCATCTCATTTACAGGGTGTTTCGCACCCACCAAATTTACAGTACAATTTATCGCCTCTTTCCATTCCCCCCCCCCACTCAAATTATTGAGCAATTTTTCGCCAAAAACGAATTCACCAAACCAGATTTTGCCCCTCTCAACTTTACACCCCTATCCAATTCACCTCGCCGTTTTTCGTCTAATCACATTTTCCAAATTCCGTTCACGGCTCACGTGATGGCTATTGGCATTGCTTGCGCATATATAAGTAATTCTTCTAATCACATTGGTTCCGACTTTGGGGCCTATACTGGGCGTGAGACTCAAAATTTCTGTAAAACCGTTGTTTTCTAGCCCATGTGAGCCTGACTGTAGTCGTATATGCTGCGCCAATAATATTTGCCACTAGACGAAGGGGCCGGTCACATTTCCCGGGACATTTTCCCGACGACTTGTCAGATTGATCGACCACTCATGCCTGGCTCCTTTTTGGCTGTAGGTAGAGTGGGAGAGTGCAGTTTCAATGCGGGCGCGAGGAGGGGAGAAGTGGTTTTCCTTTAGGCTTTCCTTTTAGCCGGCCTCCGATATTATTATAAAGATTCTGAGCTCTCCGAAAAGTTTAAAGAACTTCTTCACGAATGAAATGTTTTATTGGTAAAATAAATTTGACGAATTGTCTCACCTTATGTCAACAATTTGGCCCCTAGCCTGGTTTCTGCTGTCCCCACTTCGGGTAGCTCCGGTTCTGGTCAGTTTCCCTTCAACTTTAGTGAAACTAGCCACACAACTTTTTTTTGTATGATAAAATAAATATGCACGTAATATATAATTGTGTAAATCGACTATAAACTATAATAATAATAATAATAATAATAATATTATAATATAATATAATATATAATATAATATAATATAATATAATATAATATAATATAATATAATATAATAAAATATAATATAATATAATATAATATAATATAATATAATATAATATAATATAATATAATATAATAATATAATAATTATTTATTCGTACGGTTTACATCTGAAGGCCCGAGTCCGCAGACTGTATGTGTCATTTAACAGAAAATAATAATTATAGAATATAGGTAACAGATGTTTTGTTTAAAATACATTTTCAAGTTTTTATATACGGTTAACAAGTGTCAATTGT
This sequence comes from Lithobius niger, assembly GCA_023313725.1. NCBI lineage: Eukaryota > Metazoa > Arthropoda > Chilopoda > Lithobiomorpha > Lithobiidae > Lithobius > Lithobius niger. The sequence goes on along the minus strand of JAHWFP010208357.1, from coordinate 9,775 downwards.
TATAAAATGTACAATGCAAACAATAGTAAAAAAAGATGCTATCGTAAATAGAATCACAGGTTAAAACAGGAGCATTATTTCTTTGAAAACATCCAATTTTTTAATTCTTTTTTCAATCTAAATTTATTCCTAATTTCGCGTAAGTTTATGGGGAGTTTGTTTAGTAAAGAGGGTGTAATGAAGTTCATGGTTCTCGTTCCATAAGAGTTCCTGAAAGAAGGTATGGTCAGCCAATTATTATTGTTCCTGATCGCTCTCTTCACAGGTATGTTGTAATCTTTGTTAAAGTAATTTTGTGTAATTACTGTAAAATCGGAAATAATAATAATAATAATAATAATAATTTATTACAGTTACAAAAAATATACAAAATAGAAAGTCAGAAAAAAAATAAAGGAGCACGAAGCTAAAGAAGCTTGTATGTGCAAAATTCAAAAAATAGTATACAAAATTATATTTTCATATATTATATACATTAGAATATCACAA
>JAHWFP010208356.1:0-10935 GCA_023313725.1 Lithobius niger | reverse complement strand
TAAAATAAAATAAAATAAAATAAAATAAAATAAAATAAAATAAAATAAAATAAAATAAAATAAAAAAGTAAATTAAAGAACATTATGCAGAACTATAGCCACTTTTTATACATTTATACATATACTCATTCAACGTTTTCGCCGTCAGTTGCCGTCATTACTTTTTTACTATTTTCAAACTTTTTTTTTGTCTAACCCCAGCTACGTCCATACGAAAAACGTTTACGATCGGCTTCTACGAAAGTTTGCTTCCCTGATTCATAAAATAAATCGATACGTACATTTCTTTACACCAGAAACTCCTTTCCAAAATGGATTTCGACCCCCTACCTAGCAAATCGATCCAGCCCATCTCCCAAAAATAAGTTGTCTTTCCCTCACAACCCCTGGCTTCATTCTTAAGTTTGATTCCCATTTAAGTTATGAAGTCAGGTGTTTGGAGGATCAAACTTAACATCCGAAGCCCCCCCCCCCCTTTTTGCGAATTGTAATTTATGAACCAAAATTTGTTCCTACACCTTGTTTAAAGGCCATTGTACCGAAATTTATCGCAAAAGTTGAAGCTGCAACTATCATGTGGTCAAACCAATATGAAATTCGCGCTTCAGATTCGATAGGTATCTTGGTTTTGAGTATACATCTCTGGCTTCTACAGACCCGGCCCTGGTTCAATCCTGGTGAAGGGAATGTACGGGATTTTTCTATGGTTGCTTCCCGCCCGTTATAAGAGGGTTTCCTCCAGGTACTCCGGTTTCCTCCCTCCTATGGCAAAAAACACCTGACACGATGGCTGTTTCTTCCACTTAACTTCTGATGCTTGGGCCTTCACAAGCTCGGATAGTTATTGGTCGACACCGTTTATTCTATTCTAAGGTAAACAATATGTCTCTACACAAGGCATCACAACATTGTAAATTCACAAATAATCTAACAAGCTCAAAACCAGGCCGGACCCAGCAAACCACACAGCAGAAAGTACTGCTTGTTTGGGGCACCCTTCTACTGAATGTTAAACAACCACATTTAGGCCTATTAATGGAAGTTGATTTTAAGCGAATAATCAAGATTTCCGTATCTTACAGTCCGGTAAAAGCAACTCTACTGCAATTTGAGTAGCGAATAAGATCAAAAACAAAATTCTGAAAAAAAATTAAGAAACACTGATTATTAACCCTTAGTTGCATTTATTAACCCTTAGTCGGCTTTAATTAACCGTTAGTTGCATGAATTAATTTCTGGTAAATTTATTTAGGTCAGTCGTGGGATTCGAACCAGCAGTCTATTGGTTTTGGAGATGAGGACCTGACCACTGGGTGCTGTCCTCATCAGGGACCCCTCAAAAAAGCTTGCAATGCGAGGTGGGACTTAGTGTTTTAGCGTTCAGTCAACTGTTGCCCAAAGGCACTTGTATGCAAATTGGGGTTAAGAAGTTTCTCAATTTTTATTAGCCCTGGCAAATTTGATACAACTTCTTCTTTTGATCACTACCACAACGTATTTTCTACTCCCCCCCCCCCCCCACCCCACCCCTACGCTTTCCTTACGATTAAAACGCACAAAAAAGGAAATTCACTTAGGTTAATTACCAGCGTGGAAAATGGCCCAAATGGAATAGGCTACTTGCAAAAATCGTGGCACCTACACTCTTAAATTTTTGGCCGAAGGCCAGAGCATACCATTCTGAAATCATGCGCAATTGCTGTTTGCCATGACGTCACCATGAGTTAGCCAATGACGGACGAGAACAACGGCTGTTTGGCCGTCTGATTGGACTAGCCTAGTCACGTGATATGCATGTCACAGCAAACAGCCATGGCGCGCGGTATAAATTCGCTTGTATTCAATGTCATTAAAGATCATAGAAACTTCCGTTCCTCCACAATACATCCTTTGATGGTAAAGCGATATTCCCCTCTTTAGGTTATACCCCTATCATTGAAATTATATATATATATATAATAAAAAAAACTTAGCCCTGACAGAACCCACCACACTTTCCAAACTAAAATGGGACTTTACACATTTTTTGGAAGCAATAGAATTAGTTTCCGATGCTACTTTTCCTGCAATACTGCGAAATATTTTTCTCTATACCATAATGTGGTTCCCAAGGGCAGACCAACATCAAACAACTTTCATGCAATGCTGTTATGACGAAATTGATGACCCCTTTGTTGCTAAATCCGCTAAATTACTTTTTATGGGACGACCACTTCACGTGCGAGAGGTCCCTGGTCCGTTCCTAAAAACAGCCACCCCTGGCATTTTCGGGAAGAGATGGACACTGTGATGCTTCGTGCCCATGTCGATTGTGGCATGTAAGAGATCCTAGGAACTTCCGATTGGAATTACCTAGCAAAATTGTCTCTCTCTCCTTCTGGCGCTATGGTTCGGCTGGGAGCGCGGCAAAGCTACAGCTATAGTGTCCGCGGCCTATCTTGAGTTCGCCCCAGAAGGAACACAGATAATCGATTGTACGTTTTTAGTAGCAGAGTGCCTTGTTGATATCCAAGATAGTAACAAAAACAATGGCGGCCGTCGATGAAAGCCGCTTCCTCCAGGAAGACGTAGCCGCTCATAAAATGCCTGCAGGACTCAAGATGCGCTGCGCACACAATAAAATTACTTTATATAAGAAGTTTATCGACAATTCTTTAGCATTTGCCCAACCGCCATTCGGTCGGATGCTGTCACTTTTTTTAAAGTACTACCACACATCCTTGCAATTTACATTGGAATCACCGGATAAAAAATTTATATCCTTTCTTGACCTTACATTCTCAAAAAAGTCCTAAAACAGGTAAAAAAAAGAAAACAGAAAACGACCCAAACCACTAAGCGGTTGATTTTACTTCTAATACCAACTCCATTTTTTGATTAGCAGGCCTAAAAACAAATTAAAAAGAATGTTTGCCCACACTACCAACAAACTCATGATTACTGGAGAATTCTTAAGTACGTTTTCCATAAATATCTCAGAAATGGCTTCCCAATTTCAACCATTAGCTAAGTGCATTAACTCCAGCTGGCTTCAGCAAACCCAAACTCCGCCGCCCACCATCTTGCAGCCATCGTTATTAAAGGAGCAACGGAACCACTTAGAAACAAACTCTTTGCGAAAAATATTAGATCTGTTACTGAGTAAAAAAAAAATAGCCTTCTTAGCCCACTCCCACCCCACCAACGAAAACTTTCTCATTTCAGGGCAACTTTATAAAGCAATAATGTATAACACTCCCTGTAGCCAGCCTGGATGCAAAGCTGCCTATGTAGGTTAAGGTACATCAGATATTTCCAAAAGTATTAGCACCAATGAATCGAACATTAAATTTATAAATCCAGAAATTGACTCATTCAACATTTAAAAAAGAAACAGGATATGATCCCAGTACTCAAAAAACAATAATTCTCTTCCAGATATCAAATACCAAATCACGTTTAAATAAAAAAAAAAAAAATCCTCTGCATTCATTTAACTCAACCACCTGTTTCCAAACCTTATCGCAATGCCAACCACATTCAAGAACATGTTAAAGTACTCAACAATCTTACATTTTCAAATTTCCGCCAATCAAAAGATGTGGACCCCTTATCTTTATTAATAAAATCGAGTTGTCGCGTAGGATGGACGGCAACGAGACGGCCACAAGACGGCCGCAAGTAATTGATAGAGGGGGGGGGGATTGAGGCTTAATAGCAAGTAATTGATAGAGCACATATCCGTTTTCATTGTCGGTCGCTCGCCCTTTTTCTTTGCTACCGTGGCAAGAATGAGCCCGCTCGCCCTCTTGCTGATTGCTGAAGCTTCGTTTGTTTAATCCTCCCTTACAATGTCTCCAATGCCTATTTATTTATTTCCGGTGTACAAAGGCGTATTTATTATTTCACATGCACAAAGGCGTATTTATTTATTTCACATGTACAAACACGTATTCCAACCATTTTGGCAGGAACGAATCATATGTAATGTAAGTGTATGCACTCCGGAACAAGGGATACGCTGAGTGAGGGAATGAAGCAAACGAAAAACACCCTTTCCTAGCCAGGGTACGCAAAAACACATAGACGGGATACACGCATTCCGTAACAAACACATGAGGAAGGAAATCGTCCCAGTGTTTTTAACGGTGCATCAAACACCACCCGTGCGTAGCACGGGCTTCCGCTAGTATAAGATAAATCCCAATAGCCCTCTTCTCATTCTATCGCATCCCCATGGCTAATTTTTGTACTCTAACGGTATACCAAATTAGACAGGTTGTCTCGCGACGAGATGTTGCAAAACAAAACGTCGCATCTGTTGGAGAGACCCCTCCAGACGAAACTAGGAGCTTCACTTTGTTGTCGTGAGACGCCTAAATAGGTTTCGTGACAATGTCATATCCGGTATGAGGCGCTCAGCTCATTGCTATGGCTGTGGAGACGCCTGCAGCAAGTTGAGACAGGTTTCGACATTTTGTCTTGCGACAAGACATTTTGTCGAAACCTGTCTCAACTTGCTGCAGACGTCTTCACAGCCATAGCAATGAGCTGAACGCCACACACCGGATATGACATCGTCGCGAGACGTCTTTAGGCGTCCCGTGATAAAAAGGCGAATCCCCTTTTATTTGCACACGCGCTACATACGAGGCTGGCCGCACACCAAATTAGACATTCGTCTCGCAACGTCTCGTCGCGAGACAAATGTCTAATTTGGTTTGCGGCCCAGCCTTAAATTTGATAGCCAGCACTTCCTGCTCCTGAACTGTGATAGCTTATATCTTTTATTAACCTTTCATTCTATACAATTGTATAGGCTTCGTTCTTTTATAACCTCTGCTTTCCCTTGAATTACGAGGCGAGTAGTTCATATAGTTAATAATTGTGTTCCTTAAGTTTCACTTTTCTTACTTGAAAATGACTCCGAACTGGGAGGCGAAACGTTGCAAAAATTTACTCCTTTGCACTTAATGGCTTATTCTCACTTTTTATTTTTATGAAGACAAGTATGTATGTATGTATGTATGTATGTATTCTAGTGACGTGTGTGTATGACATAGCTTCGATCACATCCAGTGCTGCAGGATGTGACAGCAAGCGGGAAAAAAATGCTATTCACCAATTTCGAAATGCGTCCACTGATGAGATGTTGGAAATCAGATTTCAAGATCACAATGGTTTTAAATCGAACTGAATACGTCAAGAAGGACATTGAGAGTTTTAATATGCAAGACTATTCCTGCCATCCCGCCAGGACAGAACTCGAGGGTAGATGCTCTGAATGCACGGACAAAATTATGTTAAGAGAATTAATCGGCTCACAATCCTACAGTGCGAATGGCACACTCCCGGACATGGTTTGCAAACAATATATGCTTGAACAACGTGCGGCAACGCCAGAAACGAAGAATACAAAAAGCAGAAAGTTATAAAGCACTTTAGTTATTAAAAACACATACAGATTAGCCATTAAGTGCTGGTGAAACAACGAAATCACGACGTTTCGGTTCCAATGTCGTCGGAACCGTTTTCAGGTGAAGGGTTTAAAACATGTCTAACAACTTAAAAATAAAGATAAAAATTAATAAAATAACAGCAGAGCAGGGCCATGGAAATAAAACTTACAAGTCTTAAGGATGCAAGGTTCCATGCTAAAAACTAAAACCAAATAAAATAAAAGTCGACACAATTCAAAAGAATGTGCCAACAGTCACACCTAACTCACCCAAGTCTGCTGGTCGAATGAGAGAGAATTCGGTCGGCTATGCTTTAAATAGTGGGTCCCTGGATTTTGATTGGTGGAAATGTGTTGATGCCAGCGTCATTGCATAACTTAATGTAGTCTTGGAGGTGATTGGCTGTAGGTATTAAATGATTATGAACAGGTGGTTTGGTTAAATGAATACAAAGTGTTTCCAAATTTTCGCGTGTTTTGGTGTGAGGAATTTGAAATAAAAGTTTTGTCTGCAAAATTTCGGGTTCATGCCCTGTTTTTTGAAAGTGTTGAACCAGTGAGTTTTCTTGTTTTTTTTAATTTAAAGTTTGATTTGTGGGAACCAAGTCGTTTACATATTTCCTGTTTACTTTGGCCTACATAGGTGGCTGTGCATCCAGAATGGGCACATGGTATGCTATAAATGGTGTATTTTTTAAATCTGGCAGGAATATTGTAGTAATGGTATTGGGAGGGAAGGGGGGGGGGGGGGGGCTGAAGTTGGCTGTGAAGGGCGCGGCTACTTTTACTAACAAGGCGCACATTATCAGTGTATAACTTCTACGAAGTGGTTCAGTAACTCCTCTTATGTAAGGCGCAACAAGAAATCCGGTTTTGTGTTGTTGTTTCCGAGAGGTGGAGAGCCAATTAAAGTTATTATATTTACTGATAGTGGGTAACGGAAACCCATTGCTAAGGTACTTATGGAAGATGTATTTGAACTCTTCAAGCAAAACTAGCTTATTGGTGGAATGGGCATAAATTCGGTTGGGTCAAACAACCAGGACTAATAACTTTCAATCATACACAGATCCAATTTATCTAGTAGCTGGGCTAAAAAACGAGCTGCGCCGAATTTATGCCCATTCCACCAATAAGCTTAGATAAGGCTCAATAAGCTTATAAGCTTATAAGCTCAATAAGGCTTAGCCAAATAAGTTCCTGGGGAGAATTACACACCAATAAAGTTTAAGCTTGAAAAACCGGCATTACACTACAAAAAACAGTTCGCCATTTATATGTGTATCGAGTTATAATTCGTTTTCGGAGGAATAATACTCATGCTACAACTCGTTTATTAACGAGCTACCACATTAGGAGTGAATCGAACAACTACGTTATCCAGCCTAAAGTAAATAAAGAAAGATTACATAAATGAAGCTATTTCCTTGGCAGCAAGCTATACAATAGTATACCAAACAACTTAAAAGAAATTGATGTGATTTATCCATTCCAAAAATCCTTGTATAAATGGCTACTGGGCTTAAGTACCAACTCTATAGAAAAGTTATTCAAAATTGTAAGCTAAACTTTCTTTTGCAATAAGTATGTCTTACCTTGTCTATCCATTACCTTCTCATTATTTTAAAATTCGTTTTATGTTTATAGTTAAATAATTCTATTATTAATTACATGTTGTAACTAAAGTTTTGCAGCGACTTTTTCTTTTTATTCAATGTTTTGTTTTATAATTTATTGTATGGTTACCTACATGCCACACGCGGGCATCAGCTCTTGTGGGATGTGGGCACATACTGCATTGTTTACTGCAATTGTTTATTGTAATAAACTTACTAACTTACTTATAATATTGCTGATGCACTAACCAATGCACCAACTGGAATCAGTCAGAACTACTTGTCTAACTTTTTATTAAATTTTAAATTTCAGGTTTTCAGCCAGTAGATTGTTGGGATGGCGTTTTTTCAGGGTCATATTTTCGGTACCTACTCCTCGTCAGTTTGAATTCAACAGCAGTCAGCCTTGGGCACAGCCAGTGGGAAGCTGTCTGCACTACGCACATGCGCAGAGCCATACTTCCTTGTGACTAGAAGTAGCCAAAAAACTTCTGGATTCCGAAGTACGGATGCAGATGAAGTTGTAGACAGTGACAACTGCTGAGTATGAAACAAAAGGGATTCGCCTCAATTGTCACTCCTTCGGGCTGATGTCCTTACGCCGTCTCTATTTTGTTCCTTATTAACTTTAAATTTTACTCTAATGTAAATAGTCCCTGCAAATATGTCACTCTATGAAATCCAATTTGCAAAGTGTAATAGCTTTGTCCGTGTATCACGTTGTTATTTATTTTTCCGATCGTGAATAAAAACAGCACGTTTACGCTGGTCCCCTCAGCCGCCGCCGGTAGCCGAAGCCATTGCCGGAAATTATACTGGCCAACCACATTACTGTTATTTTTATTTGGTTAAATCTCACATTCGGTCGCGATTCGGTTTCGCTTTTTGTGAACAAGGTGAATGGTATATCTGGAATCTTCTAAATCCGATTCTGGAGTAAATCAAAGCTAGGCGCTCACCTTCCGTGCAAACGCAAGCTTGAACCGAGTGTTTATTTATTTAATTCCATCTATTTTTTAGGTCTGGGTACACGGTCTTTATTCGATTTTCGGCTGCCAGCCGGCTTGAGCCGGTCACGTGACTGCAACTCCCTGCTAGTAAGGAACTGCAACTCCCTGCTACTATAAATGAAAGCCAGGAGTATCACGCTTAATTTTGTTCTCATTTCGATTTGTTTACTGTACCACTAGGCTATGATTTACAGCACATTTCATTTCTGTCAAAATTGTGTGTAGATATACTTAATTGATGGCACATCCCCATGCTGATCTGAAAAAAAAAACACCAAGAACTTGGACGAGGTTCTTTATCAGTTTGGGAAGGCAACGAGTGGTTCAGAAAAATGATCAGTATTTTTAAAGCGGCTCATGTGGAATTTTCAACTAGAATGCCATGCTGCATTGGAAACAAGATGGAGGAACCAGGACGAGATGTTTGTCTGAGTATACCCCGCTTGCTATCATGGTGGAAGGTAGAGGAGCGGGGTATAATCGACCTAGTGTGGTATAATCACCCAATTATACCCCAGAACCTTTCCGTTGTACGCATGCGCAACTTGCCGAGCTAAGCTTAAAACAGACGCCCACTACTAGGTAATTCCTACGACTTTTGACTCGTATATATACCAGCTGGAAAACACGACGTATTCATTATGATTTTCGCATTTAACCGTCACACTTTATAATGTTTTTGGCTAGTATCTTCGGCCATCTATTGGCATAAATAATTGTAATTTTTACGGCGTTAGTCTTTTAGTTTTTTGATCCCATGGTAATTATTACGAAACAATTAAAAAATAGTACAGGAACACACACAGCGTCATCTCTCGGCGGATTTCAGCAGTGCGTGATAGAACAACCCCAACAATTTCTTTCATTCCGACAGGTGGAGTTAGTTAGTGACAAGTGCGCCAGCTTTCTTTCCTTCCCTCCTAAAGCCCAGATTAAAACGAAAGAGCCCAAAATAGGGCTGTGAGTCATTTTAAAAGATCAACAGAAACCTCAAATTTGACACAAGAGTTATTTTGAATTTTTGTTTTGTTTTTCCATACATGTAGCCAGCACAGCTGTGGCTTTGTCTATGCCATGTAAGTCACCAAATTAAAACAAAACAACGTTGAAAGTAGACCATCAGCAGATTTTCTTGATTTTTATTAACCGACATAAGCCTGTGTGCGATTCTAAAAGGTGAATCGAACGTCGAATTTTGTCAATACAGCATTCTAGTATTTTTTCATGCATGTTTAGAATCTGTTTCCGATGTGTGACGCTCGATATGAGGCTTGTGTGAAAGGAAAAAAAACTGTGGAAAGTAGGGCTAGGCAAGAGTTTTGGTCACTTGATCAATGGCGTCAGTAGAAACTGAGTGGTTCTCACAAAAACTTGAAACGAACCTCGAAATTAGCAGTGAGAATTACGAGCACAATTTCGACAAATAGTACAAGAATTGGCGTAACAGGAACTGTCGTGTGCTCCTTGATAACTGAATAAAAGAATTTACTGTGAGTATTTGGAAAAAAATTCCATGCATTTACCGTGGTTGGAATACATTTCTCCACCAGGTAAAGGGTTTGTTGAGAGAAGCCCTTGTATAAGATAAGTTGCTTATGAGCGGCGCGTTTAACGGGAGGAAGTCACCTGCAGCAGCATCGCCTATATCTTCTCGTTGGAGACAAATAATTGTATGAACTGATAGTCTGGTCAGCTAATGAACGTAGCATTACGCTATAAATATTAATAAACACAAAAAATGTTCAGTCATTTTGTTATTATTTATTTTGAATTGGGATATACTCCAATAAAACAGCCCTCTATCTTTTGTGGATAATACGACTAAAAATGTTTTCGCACTCAGCTTCTGACCAGACTAAAACTAACTGATGTTAATTAATTTGAAATTATACCCTGAATTAGGTGGCCCAGATAGACTCGAACAAGCCAGTGAAAATGTGATTAAACATGACACGCATAGGCGGTGGCAACTATGGAAGGGAATAGTAACTATTTATCACAGCAAAAAAAAGCCATCACAGATTCATTAACGTTACACATTGTCCATATGCAGGCTATAATCTCCAGGCTTCAATCGATCCATCGTATGGTCAGCAATGTCAAGAAGTCGTAAGAGTTTATTCGTAAGTATTGCTTACATCACAATGTTTTAACTAAACACTGTAACACTGTTGAATTTGCCGTCAAGAACCGATTAAGTTACTGTAACAGTTGTACCACGCGGCGACTGGCTGAGGGACGGACCCACTTTAAAACCGTATTACAAACACAAACGTCAAGTGTGCCGTAAAAAAAAGGGGGTTATATGATAAGTTTCATTTTATTTGTTAAAATGTACACGGATAAAAATTGGTGATTTTTAATTGAAATAATCAAACGTAAAATTGAGAAAATTGAATCTGTTCAAGTGCTGTTGTGCTTTACGTAACGTATGTGATTGGTAAAACACAACAGCACTTAAAAAGATGCAATTTTCTGAATTGTACATTTGATTATTTCAATTAAAAATTACCAATTTTTATCCGTTTACATTTTAACAAGTAAAATGAAACTTCAATCATATAACCACTTTTTTAAAGCACACTTGACGTTTTTGTTTGTAATCCGTGTACCTTTTTTACGGCTATGGTGTCGCTCTATAAAGGTTTATGCATGCAGTCGATTGTTGCATGCACGAAGAATGGATCTGGAGTTTGCTGAGTGGCATTGTTCCCTAAATACAATGGTTAAAACAATGTAAAACAATCAAAATGATCGGTTAGGGTCCCGTAACTCCGGAATGGATCGACCAATTGAAAAAGTGGTCCCTGTAAGGTTGAAGCCCAGGGAAATTTCTGGCTCAGATCATGTTTCAGATTTTAGGTAGGTTCAG
>JAHWFP010208354.1:0-17982 GCA_023313725.1 Lithobius niger | reverse complement strand
TCTGAAAATTCTGGTGGAACTAATTGGAATGGATGTAGGACGTTTCAATAGTGACTTTTTAGAGTTACAAATTCTCCTCGCCAAACCCTATAAATTCTTGCTTATACTTATGCCCCAAAAGGGGGCTCAGTCCCGTCTCCGGTCCCAGAAAGGAAAGAAAAGAGGGATGAGGGATCGCTCGCCGAGAATTTTGTCCTGGGCCCCCACCATTTCTCTTACGAGCCTGTTTGTGACACTCAGCCAAAGTCGTCTGACAACACGAAGAGTTGTTAGTCGCTGTAAAATAAATCACGATTAAACTCAATTCAAATGTTGTTGAAAAAAAAAACAAAGTCAAGAGTCAAATTAATAATTTAAACTTGGCGGGTAAACAGCCATTAAAAAAAAAATGACACGGGCTCTGAATTGAAGGAATGTCACTACCGTTCAGTTAGAGACCTGGACATCCCTTTTCTGTACGCTCCAACAATTTAACACAAACGTTGGAAGCACTTAGCGAACTCGTGACAAATGCAGGTGTATGCGGCAGCAGTGTGATATAATAGCAAAATCTGTCGTCTCCACCCAACATCCTCACCACAGCATTAAACCAACACGCAAAATAACAGAGAATTAAAAACGAAAACAAAAAAAAACACTTAAATGACATCAATAAACAACAAGACGAGGAGCCAGTCTTTATACCTTGGCTCCCAACATAAAATTCAAATCTCCAAAATTATAAGTCAGCACTGCTGTCACTCGGAATCTGCCGACAGCTACGTCTGCCCAACCAGTTTGAGGCTGGTTTTCCCAATGTTGTCCGCCACTCCAACCTGACCGACGGACAACTGAACGGGCCTTAACTTGAGAGAGAGGGAGGGACCGAATCCGGCTTTTAAAAGCTAAGACGAAGAAAATTAATTATTAATTTGCCTGCAGCAAACGTCACGTGAATAATAATAATTGCAGCTTCAACTCCCGGGCCATTTATGCAAGCTGTTATACTGTTGGGCCAATAGTAATAAATGTTGACCACAACCTTTTCGTCAAATTTGATCACCGTTTCGTAATACTAGAGTAATTAACGTTTGCTGTCTGACTTATTGCCTCATTAGGACTCGAGGAATGAACATTCCTCCTACCCCTCCCCCCCCCTTATGACTTCAGGGTTTAAGTTACTTGACTGTAAATGTACGACAACACGCGAGTAATGTGGGATTCTTCGTGGGGATTCCAGTTTCTTGATGATGAGGTATCGAATGTTAATATTTTGATCCGTTGAAGCCTGATAACTCTATACAGATTCTGGCATATTTACTCGTCCCCCTCCCGAGTTCGATTTTTTTTATCTGATTTACTGAACCGGGTGGCGACGGGATAATTTTATGTTGAAGGCTACAATTTGACATAATATCTGAGTAATAATAGTCTGACTACTCGTTACGAAAATCAACACATATATCCGCCACGTTGGTATACAGGTTTAAATTAAGTTTTTCCCCTGAAAAGGGTTAGAGGGGAGGAATTAAGACTTAAATTATTATTGATGAATGTGGGGCAATGATTGTTGGAGAAGGGCGTGGATTTTTGGGTCGACCCCTGGCTGTTAAAAGGCTGCCGGCTTCTTTGTAGATTCCAGCCAAGAAATAAAGTGTGGTTTTTTTTTTTTTTGGTTTAGCTGTTGAGACCTTTTTTTTTTATTTTGAGAACATCAACAGGGACAAATGAGCACGAAAAACCAACCTAATAAAATAAAACCAATTCGTATTCGTTAACAGCTTACTGATTTAAAAAAATGAACAGTAACACACTCAATGAGAGGCAAGAGCGTGCCATTCATTGAGTTTGCTCATGTTTCACTGTTTTGTTTTTGCTAAGTTGTAAATTTGTAGGAATTCATGGTTTTATTGTGTTAGGTCTAAACGTTTGTTGCGGCCGAAAATTAAAGCAGTTTTAAAACTTGTTGGTTTTTATTTAATGTCAGGGGCATACGATCTTTACCTAAATTTCTCACAAAATAACCGTCTTTATTAAAAAAAAAATTAGGGACGGAACGTCGAATTATCTCTAACGACGGTATGCTTTTGAGAATCGTAACGTAACCACACATCATGTTAATTTCCAAACGGCACCGGCACTGACACCACAAAACAACAGTACCTTATGTATGGAAGTAAGTCACGTTCGATTGATTAAACTGAGTCACGTGTCGGTGAATGCCATACCAGATAGGCTATATTGCTCAGCATTGTTTCCCATACACTGCTGCAATTATGGATTAAGCATTCATACAGACTTCTGTTTGGAATGTGGTTGGCTTAACCTTGGTTTAACCAACAATAATTAACTAGTTCAGTGTGCGATGCGAACTACCCAGAGTTTCAGCAGAAAGCAAGTTCCCGAATTCGGCTTCAGTTGTATTTTCTTCCGATGGTCAGCTTACTGCTAGCCGAATATTTTTTCGGGCGGAATACGACATGTGCCACTTGGCGACAGAAAAATAACTTTTGGCAGTCAAGTCTATTGATTTTAATTTTCAATTTTAAGTTGTGACCTCGATTGGAAGGTAAAGAATTTCGAGGGATCCAGAACAAGTTGGTTTGCAGCAAGTTATGTCATTTCTGTTAAGCAGGAAAACAAAAAGTAAAAACTGAAGTTTTAAAAAGGGAGCAAATAAAATGTGACAATGTAACAACCAATCAAATTAAAGAAGTTTGACGAGTTCCAAGTCGTCCGAGGCAAACTAAAGAACGGCTGACAAGACTACAGCAACGACTTCCGTCCGTCCGTCGCCATTTTCAACTTCGGAACGGTACCAGATAGACAAACGGTTTTTACCATTAGATTCAGCGTCCGAAAATTAATTTAAATGAATTAAAAAAAACCGGAAGTATGAAGCGGAAGTATCCCACAAGTGACCGAGTGAGCCCATCTTCTATGGAACGGTACCTGATAGAGATAAACTGTTTTTGACCATTAAATTCAGCGTCTAAAAATGAGTTAAAATGGAAAAAAGAAAACCGGATGTATCAAGCGGAAGGGCCCGAAATCGGCGGAGTGTACAGACGGCCGGTTGTGAATAGGTATAGTGGCTCTAGCCGCTTGTTTCCTTGGAAAATAATTTCAAGGAGAATGAATTCTTTCTCTTAATATTTGGGGATTGAGGCTGGTTCAAGGATGGTAACTGCATTCAGAAATATATACTTGCGTTGTTGGAAAGGACTGCCTCGACGTTTTTCTACTCGCCTACCATGACATTAAGTATACAACTGTCCCAAATTAGTGACAACACTTTGGTTACATGTTTTCAAGTATAGCTCGGGTCGTGCCTAATTAAAGCTTCGTCGTAATTCACTAAACTTTCATCCTTTGGCGTCACCTCTCACGCTAAAGTTCCAAAGACTGTCTCTTATTCTACTAATATCCCACGATTTCAGCGTCATTTCCACAGGTTCTGTACAAGTCTTTATCTCTCTTTGTTCAACATGTTTGTAGAACATTACAAAGGCTGACGTTACCATAAAAACAAAATAGTTATTGAGGCCACATCTGTAAACATTCGGCAGCTGACATTTTTCGGTGCTTTCAACTCTAGGTCTAGCCTACATGAAAATCAACTACTTCACTAGCTACTAAGGCTGTACCGAACAAGAATTTGTCAACCGAACCGAACCAAACCGAACAAACCTTAAATAAGCCGAACACCGAACACTTCCGAACCGAACAAAAATGTACCAAGCCATTTATTTTGAACTAAAATCTAAAAGAATTCAGTTCACAAAGATTCATCAAAGCACAAGTTTCTTAACAAATGTAGGTATTTTCACATGGACTTGTAAGGCCATAGATGTTGAAACTCTGTTTAAACATAAAAGAAATCTCCACTACTTTTACATTTTTCCTTATAACTTCTGAACCGTTAGAGCTAGGAACTTGTGGTTTGGACCAACAGAAAGCTGGCGAAAAAACCTTCAAAATGGTGTATTCAAACATCAAAATCCGTCGATTAGAAGTGAAAATATGTTCGGTTTGGTATTTTGCGTTTCAAAGACCGAACACCCTCTGTTCGGCCCGGTTTGTTCGGTTCGGTACAGCCTTACTATACTTTGTTCCACATTATGTTTTCAGAAAATTGACTGTATGACGCCACGTTTTCATCCACTACGAGTGCAAAAAATCCGTAAACATCCCATTCGAAAACTCGAACAATAACTACGTTCAGTCTACAAGTGTGATATCCACATGTTTTTGCACTCTTAGTGCAAAGAAACGAGTCGTCATCCAGTCAGTTTTCTGAAAACATAATGTGGAACAAACTATAGCTATACTAACAAACGTGGACAAGTAAAGCGTATTGCCACAATATTTACACAACAAACGTGATAGGACCAAACGCAAATTGAATAAGAGGAAAGGAACAAAATACCAATTGTTTACGAAACCATAGACGACTCAACAAAAAGAACAAATCCATGGTGCCTTCGACGTCCATCAGCCGTCCCCCTACCACCATCATGCAGGACTCCAAATTATAAAAAAAAAAAAAAATATATAGAAAAACCTACCAAATTTAATTTCGTTAAGATTTTGGCCTTCCGACGCCCGAATAACGCGTCACTTTTTTTTAGTTGTACATTATTAAGTCCCGTACGTATCTTGGTTTAGACGTGGGATTGGATCTCGTATTCTGTTGGTTTGGAGATGATGATGATGCTAACGGCGCGAGGGACGTAATCGTCTAACAGGAAAATTGCATAATTAAAAAAACGTATACAGTGTAACAATGTACACAACGGGAAATCGTCTAAAACGAAATTCATGTATTGGAAAATCGACTAACATCGACTAACATGAAATAATGAAAAATCGTTCAATGTCCCTGCCGCGCTCGCTGCGGCTGTACATATAACATCCAGACACCGCAGCTATATTATTGTCTAGTTAGACGTTTATCGATTATACGCCTATATCCATTATACGATATTTCGTTTCGATGATTTTCCAGATTTTTAGTTTAGGCAGATTTCGATGATTTTCCAGTTAGATGTTCGTCAGATGCTCCGATGCGAGGCGATGGGTAATCGTCTAACTGGAAAAATCGCATAATTGGAAGAACGTATACAGTATACCACTGGGCTGTATTTGCTCGCTACGGTTGGGCCCAAACAACTTAATAGCTTTCATTTGTTCTCTTGTTTTTTTTCACCATCTAATGAGCCGTTTCTAAACAGCAACAAATTCGTTGACGGGATAAAAAAGTGATTTTAAATAACAAACAATGCGCTGCGTCGTAATCTCTAATAGACTTGGCTAAATGCTCTTAGACCCCCACACCCGCCACCCCCTATCGTTAGGAGCGCAGCAAACCCTGCACTTATCAGGTTTCTTAATTGATTTTAGAAATCCTCTGTTGATGTCTTGATGTAGGCGCGTGGAGAGTGTGGTGGGACGCATTCATATTAACAGAATGCATTCTACCCCGATGGTGTTTGCATTAAGTGGCTCAATTTATACAAGCTCCCTAATTGCGGGAATGGACATTGCCTAGCTTATTTGAATGCTCATTTTTATCGCCTCCTTATCAGCAATCGCCCAGATTCCTGCATTCTTCGTTACAGGCAGCCCTTGTTCTTATTTATCACCCAACAATTTAATACATAGAAACGTTTTAGTGGATTGGGTGGAGTCCACTTCAAACTTGCAGTAGCTCCCTCCGCAGCTGCAAAAATAAACGGGTTGGGAGCATCAGCAGGAGGTTGTTTCTACTCCCGAAATCGTTTTGTCTATCAGCCATTTCGCCCCCAGTCTTCGCTGCCACTTTGATTGAAAAGTCAAGCGTCAAGGCGGCGTGTATGTTGTGACACAAGATTAATCGTATGTAAATGCCTGCACATTTCTATTAGCTCTAGCTATTCCGTGATGGCCGTCCGGAAAGGACGTTTAGGTGTTACGCTTCATTAGGATTGGTTTCCACTTACCTAAAGCGAATTAAAAGAGTGGAGGATGCGTGGAATCGGGGTCATAGGGCTGAAATTGAACTTTTGTACCTGTGAAAGCATCTTCCTATACAGGGTGTTCCGAAAATATACTGACAAACTTTAGGTGGTTGTAGGGGACAAGGAAACAAGCAACTTTTGCTAATAACTCCACGTCCGCAAATGAACTGTTACCGAGATACAGGGTGCGAACGGTTGCATTGTTAATGCAACAATGACAAAAAATACCCGAGACAACTATACACGTCAAGACACAATTTGTTAAACGTTCACAGCGGTTTAGGTGCTGTGCAATGGTGCAGTATCTAACCCATTATACCACACTCTTGTAGGTAATTGTAACATGTTCATCTAGACACACGCTAGTGTGTTGCGCCAAGTTGGGCAACAAACATTACAACAAACAACACATCAATTCAATTGTCGAGGTTGTAAACTATTGTAGCGCGACGCCATAGCGTCAGTGGCTTATATCTTGAAGCATAGTTGGCCACATTTTAGGTACTTGGGGAAAAAGAATAATGCGGTACAAAAGCTTAAATTGTGTTGAAATCGAGAGTAATGACCCACCTGAAAAAATTAACTCGTGTAGGAATGCCAGCTAAGCTACTTTCAATGCAAAATCTGACTCTCAATAACGATGAAAATGTTTACTACCTACCTAGCTAGCTAGCTAGTCCGCTCATCCCCATGTTTAATCCCATAGGGCGATTATTCGTCGGTACCGAGATAACGGGAAGGCTTCCAGCTATGAAATTAGACGAATGGGTGCTGTACAAAACGAACTGCGTACTTTTTATGGTTTGAAATACGAAAATATTGTTATAACCATTGTTAGTATTGTTGGCATCGTCTCAATGGACGGCCAAAGTTCGGACAATGAGAACGTGTATACTGACGTGCGTGCCTAGACACACACTAGTGTATCACGATAAATCTAAACAACGTTGCAAATAAATTGTATTCACGTCCAATTCACGAAAAATAAACCAAGTGTAAAACCAAAGCAAAATAAACAAAGCCAAAAACTAGTAAGGAGGCCACCAAGTTGAGAGTGGTTCGGCCCTTCAAAGAAGTGGTATCAACACACCAAAACTAACTAAATAAAACAAATTACAACAAAATTGAAACCTAACCCAAAACCTATAAACAGGTGACTTAAGTTGAGAATGGTTCGGCCTATAGGCAAAAAGTAGTAGCAAATTGTTGAAAACCAATTTCTTGTTGACGTGGCACTTATTACACATCTGCACGGTAATGGAGTTGAGTCAATAGATAATTAAAAAAAAGGTGTGATATTACATCAAAAACCAAAACTGGCAAAATGGTTCCGAATGGTTCGGCCCTTCAAAGGAGTGATATCAACACACCAAAACATTCGCCAACTTAATCGCACCAAATAATACTTTGGACGTTAAATGAAAACTTGAACATTGCTACCGAAAGTAGCAATGTTCTAGTTTTCATTCAACCTATTCATTTAACCTATTCAATTTATTTCATGATTGTAAATGTCAGTGTAACATGTTTCTGCTAGGTTGACGAAAGGCACTAAATTTTTGATATAGTTTATTGACATTGACAAATAAGTGTGAGTGGAACATACTAATTAACTGACATTGACAAATAATTGTGGAGTGCTAGAACTCAAAGGAGCTTACAGTATTAATAGTTAACCTAGATGAACCATGCACGCCAGAGATGAGTCGCTAATTTGTGTCATTTTAATATAAAATGAGTTTAACTGCACGCCGCTCACATATTATTACTGGCGATTACAAACAAGAGAATAACTATACGCCTAGATAAAATGGCGCCTGACTACAGTCCACAAAAAAAGCACTATGCTGTGTCTTAGTGGTTCCATAACATATCTTCCTTTAGGTCCTAGCCATTGCATTATTGCAAGCAACATGCAAGAACTGCTAAGAACGTAAAGAAAATTATGTTGTGAGCGGAGCAATAATTTTCTTTCTTTTATTTCTTTAACACTTATTGCGATGGTCTGTGTTAAATTATGATTTTTGGTGTTGGTTGCATTAGAAAGGTCCACGCGGTACCGGCCACAAACATTTGCAATGTCGGGTGGAGGGTCATTTGTTAAATCCAAATCTCCAGCCACTCATTTCTTCTCCCCTGAGCCACGACGCCATTTTTCATCGAGGCATTTGCACAAGAAGCTCTGTTCATTTGTCTTTTTGGTGGAATGGAATTGTGGGTCGGCGCAAACTGTCGTGCGCGGACCGCTACTTTGTGGTTGGAACGGATTGTCAGAGCCATACGGAGTTAAGAGCATTATAATTTTTGTTTTTTGGTAGTTTTTCAGGCACTAGACATTTCTGCTACTGCATGGGCTACGTGCTATAATTAGTAGTGTGCGTATATTTTTTACGTCGTAAGTAAAGCCTAAAATAATACTCGACTAGAAAAAAAATAATACCCATGAGGCCCAGAGGTCAAAAATTGCTTCTTGGACACGTACACTTCAAGGTTCAGCGTGGGATGAGTTTTTTTTTTTTACATAACCATACGTAAATTTTTTATGCCTACGTCATTTCGTTAATTGGTTTTCACTAATTAACTTCTCAATGCTTTAATCTGCTGAAATGACTTTTAAGCGTCAATGAAAAGGTAAATGAAAACATCAAACATAGTAGAAATTATTTTAAAAATGAAATATTGAAGTGAAATATTCGTTTAAAACTGGTTTCCTAACGGATAAAACGGCATTTGGGGCAAGGTAGCCTAATGGTTACCACGACCATTTCATGTGCAAGAGGTCCTGGGTTCGATCCTGACCTCCGCCACCCCCTGGCATTTTCGGGAAGAGAAGGGCCTAGTGATGCCTCGTGCTCATGTCGATCATGTCATGTATAAGATCCTAGTAATGTCCGGTTAGAATTGCCTAGCAAAATTGTTCCTCTCTCCTCCTAGCGCCATGGCTTCGGCTGGGAGCGTGGCAAACCTACATTCTAAGACAAAACGGTAAATATAAAACTGCAGAAAAAATCAGTACTGTAATCTAAAATGTCGAAAACAGCTTTTGTTTTTTAATGCTGTTAACGTGTCCTTCCTTAATTGTGAGTTATTTACGTTTTGGCGGTTCATGTTTTGCAGGTATATTATTACTATTATGAATTATTATCATAAGGAATTATGAATATTAAATAAAATTATGATTGTAACTATTCTTTTATTATTATTATTTTTTTTTAATTTTAACGAGCCTTATGTCAGCCTTATGTGAAGCAATAAATGCTTGTATGGCTGGAAGAGAAGAAGAAATCTGGTAAAGGGAGGTGCCAGCCCGGGGATTCGATCTGGGAAACCTCCGATCATCGTCTGGGCCGAAAGATTGTCCAGAATTAGCCAGAATACATCCCATAGCCGTTGAAGGAGCATGGCAGGCTCTCACGCTACCGTGGCCGGCAGTCCTGGCGGGGACTTTGCCAAGATCCCCTTTCCAGGGGTTCGGCCAGATCCGCAGACCTCCAACAACTAGGCTGAGCTCTCTCACCGCTAAGCCACGATAGAATCTTAGAATCTTTAACAAACTGGATAAGTTAACCTTGAATAGTCTGAAGAGCTGACCTGCAGCTCAAAATTACATTATCGCGTAAAATTTATATGGTAAAAAAAAAAAAAAATTATAACTTTCATGCTCTGTTCATTACTTTGCCAAGAAACCTTCTTTTTAGTCTTCTTACTATTGCAACGACTTTGTCCATCCGTCACCTTTTCAAATCCAGAATGGTACCAACTAGAGACAGACGATTTACCGACCAAAAATTAGTTAAAGAACACAGCAGAGAAAACATCGGTGCTTCTTATAGCAATAGGCTTCCTCAACGTAACTCGGTGAAATAATCGTCGGATTTAATCACTACAGGAAGACACGCAACTATAAAAACAAAGGGATTGCATTAACTAAACCATGCACAATGGCTGTTTGCCGTGACGTAACCATGAGTTAGCCAATGACGAACGAGAACAGCGGCTGTTTGGCCGTTTGATTGGACTAGCCCAGACACGTGATAAGCACGTTACAGCAAACAGCTACGGCGCGTGGTAGCGTGGCAAACCTACATTCTAAGACAAAACGGTAAATATAAAACTGCAGAAAAAATCAGTACTGTAATCTAAAATGTCAAAAACAGCTTTTGTTTTTTAATGCTGTTAACGTGTCCTTCCTTAATTGTGAGTTATTTACGTTTTGGCGGTTCACGTTTTGCAGGTATATTATTACTATTATGAATATTATCATAAGGAATTATGAATATAAAAAAAATTGTGATTGTAATTATTCTTTTATTATTATTATTATTTTTTTAATTTTAACGAGCCTTATGTCAGCCGAAGCAATAAATGCTTGTATGGCTAGAACCGGCTCTATTTTGAACATTACCAGATTTTTTTTTACACACATTAGCTTCATAAAAGTAGTCTTGACACTATGTTGCATGGATGAACAGGTCTACTGTCTAACTAAATTCTCCATAGCTGCTAAGTAGGAAACGAAATTAAAACGACAGGTAAAAAAAAATTGGGCCTTAAATCACGTTGCCATGGCAGTATCAACTCTCCGCACCATGTTCCATACATGAATAAGCCTCCTTGAACTCAATTTTCCGCTAGTTGCTACTTACGAATTAAGAATTAGGCCTAAAAGCTGACAATTATACCTTAATCTAAAACTAGGCCTAAAGCAAACACATTTTTAATCAGCAACATTGTGACGGTTACTACTTTAGATGAGCTGTTGCAGCGGGTGGCAGAGTTGTGCGTCTCCTCATTTTTGAAAGTGGCAGAAGTATGCCGAGACTTGTTGTGACTAGCTGCAGCTGCTAGTTTGAAACAGTTTGCTTAAAAAGGAATTGCGAAATTGGTTATTGGAAAGAAAAGACATAAACTTTTTAAGATGGTTGGCTTGATGCGATTGGTTTGAAGTGAAAGGGCCAATTTCAAACTTTTTCTAAAAACTAGCCATTTTTTTTGCGTCATGATATATTTAAAAAAAAAAAATCAGTATTATTGAATAATGATGATATAAGAATAAATTGAAAAAACCAAGCAATTGAAAAAAAAATTAATTGTTAGTATTAACCTACTCCCCCCCTTCACAGGACTGGACTGGACAAAAAATTGCTTCCTAGCACAAGCTTCACCAAAAAGAGATGAAACTTGTTTTCGCCTTAAGAAACTGAAAAATTCCTTACACGAAAATTCCTGAGAGCTATGTACCGAATTTCTTCAGAAAAACTGCAAGTTCAGACTAGTGGATTTCATTGGTTTTTTCTCTCCACTATACAGAAGTTGAATTTTGCCGCACTACTGGTCTACTTTTAACGGATGCTGATCCTGCTACATGGCCAGAAGAGACTGGTGACCGCGGACCTCCTGTCGATTTCCTGTATATATAGTATCAAGAATTTATAGGGTTGGGGAGGAGAATTTGTGACTGAGACCCCATACTGAAACGTCTTAGATACGTTCACAGTAGTGCAGTCTTAGTTTATAGAGGGCGCCACGTGTTTTATGTGGGAATTTCTACTCAGTTTTTAGCCTAAAATTAAACTAAACTAAACGATACTAGTTTATATTTAATTATCATTTAGCCTAGCTTAGTTGTAATTTAGTTTACTTTAGATTTGGGCTGATAAATAAACAAGAATTACCAAGAATTAGAACACGTGGCGCCCTCTGAAAACTCGGACTGAACTAATGGGGACGAATCTAACATGTTTCAATAGGGACTTTTTAGAGTTACAAATTCTCCTCCCAAACCCTATAAATTCTTGATAGTATGGAACCAGATGCAGCATAGAAGACAGGTGAAGGTCTCCTCCTAGACTACCTCGTGGAAAGGTCCCAGAAGGAAGATTGACTATGGCTACTTGAATGATAACGAGGTTGATTAGACAACCCTCTTTCATTGCCATATAATCATGCCGTGCCGTCCAAACCGGTAGTGATGGACCATAAGTACTGCGGAGATGTACATAGTTACCACACCACTGCTCAGAAGAACTGTATACTGTGACCAGCGCATGACAAAACTACAGATTTCCTCCAGCGATGAGCGGCCCTCAGCCAAAAATCCCGAGACCAAACGATTTGGCTCAGCAGAATTTTTTTGCTTACCCGTTAAAACTGAAGTGGACTTAAGTTTACCTGTTGTTTCTGATCCGCCTTGGTCCTCAAATCAGGTTTCAAAAGATTCATCACACTTATAATATTATGTTCTTTCAGTATAGTATACAAGGTGGGACACCAGTCACTGGTGGTACGTGGTAGGTCAGCAGTATTCACATAAGGGCTTGCTCGTGAGTGTGCCCCCCCCCCCCCCCACCCCCCAACCATTCGGCCTTAAAAGAGTCTTTACAAGAGTCTTCGTTGCCCCATTGGTTGAAGGGTGATAAGGAGCAAAACATGTGATTAATATAATACTATTTTGGGTCATGACTTTCTTGAACTCGTTCGAAGTTCACCGAGGTCCATTGTCTGTAACGAACACTCGAGAAAGACCTTTGGAACTGAACAACCTATGCAACACAGTTATTCTCACTAGTGTTACTTAGCTTGCAAAACCACTTCAGGCCACTTGAAATATGCACGTATGTGGTGAACACAATGAATTGTTTAAAGGTTAATAATCTGTGTTAATACCAAACTATCGTTTTACTTCGGCAGTGTTGTTCTTTGGGTCTTTCTTTCTTTCTTGAAAACCATTGCAAGTGGACTGACACAACTTTGATGTTTCGCTAAATAAATGGTTTGCGGTTTCATTTTCCTATGTGGTCATTTCCTACGTCACAGCGTATGATGCAGCAGTCGCTCCCAATTTCCAGTAGGCCAAGGCCACATACTTAGGACTTGATCTCTCTTTATCGTGCTAACATATGGTACAACATTTTGCAATGCCCTCCAAATTAGGCCACCACACATGAGAACATATGAAGCGAGTTCACCTGTTCAAACCGGTTCAATTTGTTTTGTGCACACGGCATGTTACCGACTCCGTAATCCGTGCAGGAGCCCCCTTGTTCTAGCGTACAAAAGGCGCTCGAGAATGGGGAGTCCTTACTTGGTGTTTTGGGTTCGTCCTAGCAAGTCGAAGTAAGGCTGATCAGGCTAACACAACTAACAATTATCGTTAGGCCTAATTGTAAGCGCTCACTTCAAAGTCCCCTAGCTATGTGGTAAGACTGAAGGAGAAGTGAACATTAAACCTTAAATCTTGTCTGCTATCTGGTAAGGCGTTGTAACTACATCTGCCATGTGGCTATTTGTATCGCCTTTTTGCGTAGTAGCAAACCTGCAACAAAATTTTGGTCGCATGGAATGTGACATTGTCGGCATTTTGGCTTTTGTTGATGCCCTTAAAAAAAACGATTCCGCATATCAGCCAAAAGCGAACTTTAAACCGAACGACGATAGGTTGTTAATTTCATCCTGATATGATGCAAATTGGCGGCCCGATATGATCATTTATTTCGTAGATGCTGACTTCCAGAAACAAGTTTTATTAGTAGGTGGCAACAATCACTGCATGCGCAGGCGTTTATACCAAATGAATGACAATTTTTGGCAACCATTTCGCGATGTGTGGACCGAGGTGAAACGTTTTAAAGGATTAAAGGATATACAAAACCAATTTTGGTGTGTTGCAAAATACGTCGTTCTTTTAGGTATTTTTCCCGTGCATCCTTTATCACATCATCTCGCTTCGCTCGAGGAGGTTTTCATGCACAAACTATGACATCATGAACAAACATCATTGAGGGTAAAAAAAAACTTTGATGTTAGTTCTTCAGGTTCTTTCGCTTATTTGAGGGTGATAATATCAATTTACAGCGATGAAAATAGGCCTATACTGAGCGTAATTTAATTATCTTTCGTTTGTTCCTACTCCCATCTTTGTAGGTGCCTTGGTTCCAGGGGAGTAGAGGTACAAACACGCGCACCTACATCGTACGTCCTTAATGATGTAGATGTGTGGGTAACGATTCCCATTTTAGGTTTATGTGAATGCTGGCTAGGCATTTACCAACTCTGGAAATGGCCACGTTCGTTGAAGTACAAATACAAGCGAGTTTTCAACAGTAGTATCCGGCTGTGGTGACATCACTGTTTTTTCATTCAATCCTTCAATGTTTTTTTTTATACGAAAGAAAAACTTTGGTAGTTGTAGGTTTTTTTTAGTTACATAATGGGTAGCATGCAGTTTGTGCTAACAACAAGTGACATACAGTTGAACAATTATTTTACATATCTATGTGCGTGCGTATACCTCTACTCCTCTGGAACCAAGGCATCTACAAAGATGGGAGTAGGACCAATTGAAAGATAATTAAATTGCGCTTCGGTTAGGCCTATTTTTAATATTAATTAGTAATATTAATATATAGGTTTGTTGCAAACGCAACCGGAGCGATAAGGACTGGGTGGTCACTGACTGTCGATCGTCCGATGTTAAAACTAAAAAATTATACGCTATAAAAGTTAAACAGTTAAAAGTTTAAAACAAGGACGATGGTTCGGCTGCAGAGGAAGGGTTGATGGTATGGGGTTTGGGTCACGAATGCCTTACCACCAAGGTTAGACCTACCAGGGACACGATGGTCCCCGATGGCATCGCCAAACGTGAGGGACAAGTGCAAAGAAAAGCCGATTAACGTTGTCAATGTATCTTTAAAAATAATAAAATAATGCATCGTAGTTTAAACCTTGGTCAACACCAATTGTCAATCCTCATAAAGATAAAAAAAAATAATAAAACAATGAAAATGCATGAAACTGGTGTAGTGGAAGTTAAAAACTGAAGTGGAAAGTAAGACTAAAGCTATCTACAATTAAAAGATGTAAGTAAATATAATAATAAACATGGAGCCAACCTGCAATATAGCGTGGCAGAACAGTTTGAATAAAAAAATATATATACAATTGCCTCTATATGTGGAAGCAACTGGCCTGGCAAGGATTGTAACTCGCCTATAGCCAGCCAAATTTAATAGCAGTTTTCATCACTTTGATTTGTTTTTAACTTGGAATCCAGTCGTCTGAACTTCCTTCTATATTTTCTCATGTGTGTAGCGTACCAGATTTTCAGTGTGTTTCTCAAGAAATTCAGTACATAGCTCTTCGAAATTTTCCTTTTTTTTAAAAGGACATTCCTCCCAGCGCCATTTTTCTCGATCCTCCAAATCAAGTTCGGCCCAAAAGTTTTATTTACTTACCGTTAGTCAATCCCTAGCTATGAAATCCCTTTTTAAATATGGCGTCTAGGAGATTTTCTGCTGAATATTGGTAACTTTATTTACTGCGTCCCGCACGTATATGATCCTTTGCGTTCCTACAATGACAATGACGTTTCATTGTTTCCCATTGTGACGACACAGTGTTTGTGTCATTGCTGTGACCCGCAATTCGTCTGCTAGACCAGACGTCGTTCACGTGTAAAAGAGAAGACGAGGGCGGAAGTGACGTTGTACTATTACTACGCCGAATCACGCGACGGCAGCGCGCGGACACATGACTGCGCGTGGCTGTTATAAGGCAAGCCGGATGTTGCTTTGAGGCGAAAATAATTGTCAGCTCTTTTTGTTGAGGTTGCCAGGAAGCGAAATCCATCCTTTCTATCCAAGTCACCCTTGTGACAAGAGATACACAAGCAGGGGCGTACTGGCCGTACGGAAAAACGGGAGGTTTCCCGTGGGGCCTATTGATATTTTTTTATGATGACCGATTTCTTCAAAAGGGCACAAGATATGGGCCTACATTAACTATTTCCCGGACCTAAATAATGTCGTACAAGACGGTGGAAGATTTTCGTAGAAACAGATAGTCCTATACCCATCTGTAGGCATTTATAAGCTTCAGGAAAAATTCGTACCTGCGGCTTGTTTACCTGCTTTAATTATTCAAAGTCCTATAATTATTAATATTTTTTAAACCCCCGTCTTTAATAATTGCTTTCAGTTTGATCATGTAAACCCAATAAATTTGTTGCATAGCATTATGGGTAGACAGGAAGTGTGAGGGCGCCGAATGTTAGTTCGCAGTGATTTAATGTTTGAGGCCTGCCTTTCTTGTCGCTGCGCGCGCAGCCGAGCATAGCTTGGAAAGCGGGCGCGTGTACCCTCGTGCTTGGCTCGTGTTTTATGATCACTGCCGACGACAGATAAGGAATATGAATGGAGAAGAGGCTGGGTCATGGTACCCCTACGCACCCCCTCCTCCCCCCTCACTCTTTCTCGCTCTTGACTGAAAAAAAAAACCGTATACCACGGATTTTTAGAAACTACTTTTCGGGATTTTCAGTTTTTAAAGGCGTGACTTGTTTGAAGGTGAATAGCTTTTCGTAAGACGGTGAATCATGGTAAAACGCCCCCGTGTTGTTGCTTCTGGCGTGTACGCAAAATAAATAAATAAAAAAGAAGTGATATCACATCAAAAACCAAACCTGGTAAAAGGACCCGAAGTTAAAAGGACGTACCTTCTCACTATATTCGAGCATCCTGCGCGGAATAGCTTTTGCAACATTTATATAGGTAAGAGTGAACGTAGTAACACCGTTTCTTACAAATAAAAAAAATAGGAGCATGAATGCCTTTGCAACATACACCTGTCTGAAACATTGTTGCAAAACTGAGCCATACAGGAAAACCATCTGGGAGGATTGTACGCCAGGGTTCGTACATAACCGACAAAACCATTTTCAAGGCTAACTTGCAACCAATTTCAAGGCTCTTTTTACAGTCGACTCTCAAAATTACCTTTTAAATTCCGGTATTTTGTCAGATGTTGACGTCGGCACCATTGTGCTCGTAGTCCGCAGTGGTAAGCAGGCTCGGACTGGCCATACTGCAGTTGTGCCATTGCCACAGGCGCCCTTTGATTACTACACTTTTGGCGCCCCATCAGTAGCCTTCGGTTTTGCCCCTCCCCGAAAGACAAATTGAACTTTTTTCATCCGTTGAGCTTTCCTTTCAAGCACAAATTCCCTTTTCTCCCTTTCTCCTTCCCATTACTTGTTAAACTCCTCCCCCCCCCCCCCCCCCCCCCCCCCCCAAAAAAAAAAGGGCCCACGCCATCCAGAAAGACGTTCGTAAAAAAGTCATTCTTTGAAGTATAATACATGTGTTGACGCACTTCAACGAACGTCAGTGGAATGTCAAATTAAGCAAAGGCTCCTGGGCCCTTCCCTGGAAAATGCTTGGGAAGCTTAGAACGCTCTCCAGACCCGTCAGACTGAAGTTCCAGGCAAAATGTGTGGCGCCCCTCCCCTAACAGACGCCCTCAGCTAACCAGTCCGACTCTGGTGCTAAGCTAAACCACCATAAACAATAACGAACGTTACGTCCTCCTTCCCACCTATGGGCAAAGAGAAAGGAGTATTGCATCAACTAACAGCCAGTAGAACTGTATTTGCTCAGCTGCCCCTTGTGGCAAAAATTGCTTGCACTGCACGGCACCTTTGTGTTTCTGTCTCCAGTCCAATCCTTGGGGAGAGCACCAGAAGAAATAGATTTGGCTGACAAATTATTTCTGATTTATTTAATTTTATTTCTGTTGTGGCATTAACCTCATTCCAAAAAAAAAAGTAAACTCGCAAAATTCAAGGCCATTTCAAGGCTTAGACAACAAAAATTCCAATTTTCAAGGTTTTTCAAGCCTTGAATTTACAGTTTTCAAATTCAAGGCCGTGTACGAACCCTGTGTACCTTTAAGCATATTGTTCGGCCCTTCAAAGGAGCTTAAACCATGCGCAATGGCTGTTCGCTGTGACGTCACCATGAGTTAGCCAATGACGAACGGGAACAACGGCTATTTGGCCGTCTGATTGGACTAGCTCAGTCATGTGATATGCACGTCACAGCAAACAGCCATGGCGTGTGGTATAAGCAGACCGATTCTCCCAGTTTATCCCACCGAGTAAACAGTTGAAAAACAAAGCTAAAAAACTTCACTGTTAAATAAATCGCCGTAAAATTACTTTAAAAGT
>JAHWFP010208353.1:7492-25756 GCA_023313725.1 Lithobius niger | reverse complement strand
CCCCGGCCCCCCCCCCCCCCGCCCCGGCAAGAGGCAGGTGTAATGTCGGTTGTACGAAAAGGTAGATCCTTTAACCAAACTTACATTGCCAGAGTTTCACTATTTTCTTTTAACCCCTTAAAAAGTTGTGAGGGTGTTCTGGGACTTTTAGACACCCTGTATAGCTTTAACTCGGGAAGAAACTGTCACTGCTTGAGTTAAATTCTGTCAATTTTTGCCGATACTGCTAGCCGATACAGATCCTTTTCGTACCAGCATCGACGCAGCTTGGGTCCTTATTAAATTAGTACCCTTGTACTAAAGTGTGTTCTTAAAATGAATTCGCTATAATGACTTGCAAGAGTAGTGTAGTGAAAGTCTTAGTCCCGTATTCTGAATGCTGACTAAAACTCGTAGTTGACTTAAAATGACGTCACACCTATTTAGTGCCATTCACCACCAGAACTTCGTTTGGATACATTTGGAAGAAATCGAGTGGTGAATGGCACGTAATAGGTGTGACGTCATTTGACTTGAAATGACGTCACACCTATTAAGTGCCATTCACCTATTAAGTGCCATTCACCACCCGATTTCTTTCAAATGTATCCAAAAGAAGTTCTGGTGGTGACTGGCACTAAATAGGTGTGACGTTATTTCAAGTCAAGTTCGAGTTTTAGTCAGCGTTCAGAATACGGGCCTTAGTGTCCCTTAGTGTAATAGTAGTGCAGTGAACGTATAGTGTGGCATGAAATAAACAACTTTATTTAGTATGACTTGAAGATAGGTTAGTTGGAATAATGGTAGAAATTAGTAAAAAAAAAGATTTGCAAGCTGCTGATTTTTGCTCTGTTAACATTTAGAAGGAAGCGGTCAACTAGAGTTCAAAAGCCATCCGGGAAATTATTTACCGTAAATTCTCTATTTGTGGCAGGGTCCTCAATTGTAGCCGGCTGTTTTCTCAATCCAGGATTAGTAGTAGCTAATTCAGGATTGGGAAAACAGCCGACCACAATTGAGGACCCGGCCACAAATAGAGGATTTACGGTAAATAATTTCCCGGATGGCTTTTGAACTCTAGTTGACGACCGTTTCATTCTAGGGTTTAACAGCTTGCAAACAAACCTTCTTTTTACTAGTTTCTGCCATTATTCCAACCAGATCTCTAGTTGTAGCCGGGGTCAAAATGACTTGATTTTGAAAAAATTCTATAAAATATCACGTCCGTAACCTAAACAGATACAGCATCCAAATTAAAGAGTAACGGTAAAATCATCCATGTGATGTTATTTACCGTTTTCAATGGCGGACACATGTATTGAGACCGTAAATTTCTTTTCTAAATTTTGTATTAGCCGGTCCCTAGTTGTAGCTGGATCTCTAATTGTAGCCGGGGTGCATTGTGAAAAAAATAGATTTTTATGCCGGTACGGTGGTGCCCGTGAAAGAGCATAGAGGCCTAAAAACGGCAAACAATAAGGCCTAAAAGGGGCAAACAAATCTGGCAGAAAAGGATAAAGAAGAGTGAGGCCAAAAAAAAAAGGTCCCCAGAAAATAATCTAACTAGGCCCTTTTACTAAAAGTTGCACCTGCTCACTCGGAGGCTGTGGTGTGTACACTACTGTTAGCAAAGTATGTTAACTGATTTAACATGCCGATTTAAATTTACCGCACATTTAAAGAGACACCCGGCCTGCCTTTTGACATTCCGCCTACCTTATAACCGCCACACGCCGATAGCCATCCGCGCATATACCACCGCCAAGGTCAAATGAGATAGTAGCTGCGTTCCTCGCAGCTAAGAACGCAGCTACTGTCTCATTTGGCATTGTGCCTAATAGACGAACCAGCAGAAACTCATTGTGTCGTCACCAACCGGAATGATTCTCGTATTTTAACATCACAATTTATAACTTAAATTTTGCTTCAGTGATCTATTGGAATAATTAATTTTAATTTTGACCGCATTAGTCTTGTAGATTTTTGATCTCGTGGTAATGATTTGCATTAGTACATGCACACACAGATGGTTATTGTAAGCGCGCAAACGATTGTATACTTGTGTCCCACAGTAAATATAGTTAACAATTATTCAACAGAAAATCTCCTAGACGCCACATTTTAAAACAGATTTTTAGCAAGGGATTGACAATAAGTAAACATTGGCCCCTTTGGGTCCGTATACTTGATGTGGAGGATCGAGAAAATGGCGCTGGGAGGAAGGTCCTTTTAAAGGAATACTACAACCTCACTTTTCCATTTTTTTTATGTTAGTCGAAGCCCTGCAAATCCTTTTAAGACTTGCCTTGATCATTACGTCTAAATAAAATACAAACGAGTCTTTTAAGTTACCTGTTCCAATGACAAGCAACGAGAGCTCGACCCATCCAGGATCGTGACGTCATCTATCTTAAAGGCAGTTGAGGTTCAGTTAAGTCCTTATCACTGTGCTGAGCGAGCCCCGAGCGACACTGGTTTCATTCTGTCACTTGCACAGTCCCGGCCCCGCAGACAGCTGTGGAATGCGG
This sequence comes from Lithobius niger, assembly GCA_023313725.1. NCBI lineage: Eukaryota > Metazoa > Arthropoda > Chilopoda > Lithobiomorpha > Lithobiidae > Lithobius > Lithobius niger. Next base: position 23,249 of record JAHWFP010208353.1, on the reverse strand, counting down.
GAAGAAAGATGACGTCACGCCGCACGACTAAACAGGTTTTTGTCCACCGATTGTGAGTTAAGCATGCGTCTTCTGCTTAAAACAGCGTTTTAAAACTTCGGAAGGCTTGAGCACTATACAAAAAAAAAATTCCCAGTTGGCGGGTTTAGTATTTCTTTATTTAAAAAAGGCAAAAAATAAACAAAAATGGCTGTTCCTAAATGACCTCTAGTGGCAGGAAATGGTACTAAAATTGTTAACTATCAAATTCTTTTTATTGCATAAGCTGCTGTATGCAATGCTGTTGTCATAAAGATTGACATAGTTAACTTTACTTTGCTTAACGGAAATTACGCACACGTACAGTTCACGTAATACCAAAAGTTTCATGTAAATGATAATTTACAGACAAATTGTTGTTGGCTGAGATCTGCCACCTTCTTCAGGCCTAGCCTCGGAAACTAGCAAGCAACTGCACAAACGTTTAACGTGCCTATAAATTATCATTTACGTGGAACTTGCGGTATTACGTGAACTGTTAGCGTGAGGAATTTTATTTGTCCTTTTTTTTCTACGAGATTTTAAAGCCTAGTATTGTAATAAACAAGTGAAAGATATTTGCCCTTTAAAGGAAAAAAGAGAAACGCCGATTTGGACAAAAGTTACGATTACTAGATCAGTTAGGTCTTCGCTCCTGTTTCTAGTGTATTACTAAAGGTTATCAATTTTTTTCTTGTGTGTTTTACAGTATTTTTGGTTGAAGCACCAATGAATTTGTCTGAAGCGACAGAATATTGCAACGCAACAGGTTCCGAACTGTTGCACGTTTCCTCGGAAGAAGAGCAGAACAATCTGACGGCTCTGCTGCGAACAGAACCAGCTTTAAAAGCCTCCTGTCAACACAAAGTTTTTCTCGGTATTGAATTATAGGATAACTCAAATTATGTATCTGTTGCCTGCATATTGTTAAATTAATTAGCATAAACCACTATTAATACCGTAGTAAAGGTGAACCAACGAACTCCGCATCATTGTAGACTCGTGTGAAGCAGTTCCAACGTCATAAATCTATCTACTACGGAGATTGAGATTTGATTTAATATTAACTTACAAGATTCTGCATAATCTTATCTCAGTGGACCTCCCCTTTTTTCGACTTGGCCCTGTCTCTCCACAATACTCGGGGCCACCCGTGGAAACTTGCTTTCCAGAAATCGCGTCTTGACTGCAGAAGAAATTTTTTATCAGTTCGTGTTGTCCCAGTTTGGAATGCTCTTCGCTCAAGGACGGTGTGTATGGCCTCGGAGAGTGGGTTCCATCGGGAGCTACTCACCGAGGATCTCACCCACTTTCTTAAAAGAAACCATTAAATAAGAAGCTCCTCCTCCCCCGCCTCCCCGTGCGAAATGGTACAGTGTCAGTGGCTCACAACCCTTCCGGCAACCATCCACCAGCAGGTGGTAAACCTTGATATTTATTTATTTATTAAAGACTTCCAGATAATTTGCCATGAAGACTATCTAGTCGTAGCACAAACTCCTCTTTGGCTTGAGCCTTTTCCAAGGTTTAGACTTCCCGAACCTGTTATGAAAGCTACCTAGTTATAGCACAGACTCCTCTTTGGCTTAAGCCAGTTCCAAGGTTTCCCGAACCTGTTGTGAAAGCTGCCTAGTCATAGCACAGACCCCCTATGGTTTTAGCCATTTCCAAGGCTTACGACTTCCCGAACCAGCTATGAAAGCTATTTAGTCGTAGAAAAGACTTGATCATGACTACGAAGAATATCGGTCAATTTTAAAGCTAACGAGCTATTCTTTAAGACTATATGGGTCTCGGGTATTTTATTGTCGAGGTTTTTAAGAACTGGAAATGAGGAATTAACAGGAAATGAGACGTAAAAGTCAAATTTAAATTTGTTTTACTATTATGTAATATGTATACTGATCTTATGTAAGAACAGTGTGTTCCGTTGGTGCTACCATGGCTACAATGTTTTTATATTTAAACTTTCGTTATATACTGTTGTCCTACATGGGAAACAAAAATGTATTACGCGAATTTCCTGGGGTATTCCAGGACTTTAGGCATTTTTCGAGTTTTACAAGGAACTTTCCAGGCCTTGAAATTTAATTTACGTTTTCCAGGTTTTGAAGGACCCGTACAAGAATCCTGGTAGTTCACTAGGCCAATTGTTTGATAATACTTCTAATTTAAATTGGTCAATTAACTACCGTGATTTATTTTGCAGGAATAATCGAGGATGAGGGCCAGCAATGGGAACTAGAAGATGGCACTCCGATGAAGAATAGTTCTATCCTTTGGGACTCGAGAGACAGCGGTCGGAAGAAATGTGCCATAATGCATCGACCAAGCAGTTTTAGACTACGCAATGCCTTTTGCGATGCAGCTCAGCACTGCCATGTATGTGAAATAAACGGTTAGTATGCATGGCTGCCTGTAAACGTAAAAGCTATTGATCAATAAACCAAATTACTAAAAGCACTTTGTACTGAACGAGTATAAACAAGGTCTCTTACCTTATATTTCGAAGCGTATAAGCTTTATTTTTGAAAGTTAATGTTAAAAAAATCAAGGGGGCTATTGCATAGCATCCACTTTAGTTGTTTCCTTGTTTAAAGCACGGTTCTTAACAGTGGTGTTCTCGTTTTTAGAACAGTTCTCGTTTTAAGAACAGTCCTTAACAGTGGTGTTTTGGTTTTTTTAATCATTCGTCCTGAACAACATAAAGTGGTCCTTACAATTAAGGTTACTATTTTCGTTTTCTGAGAGTGTCAAATGCTGATAATGTTCCTGGGAAACAGGATTTAGGCCTATTGTGGGCGGATCAAATAGAAATTTATTTTAAATTTATAATTATCCATTCCGACCATAAGCGACCATTCCGATTATCCCACGAGTGGATACTACTGCCACGTCTCCAATTCTATGCAGTCAGCCGTCGCAAGAAACGAACCTGCGTTCCTTGGTTAAGGAATTGCTCCGTGGTAAGGAACTTTACTCCAAGTTGAAGATATCAAATCAAGACCTGCAAAGCGGCCGCCAAATGAACAGCGTCACCTCCGATGACTCCGCTTGATTTATCTTCTCGTTTCTCTTTTAGAATTCCGCAATTGCCTGTTCCGCGACAGCGGCGGAACCTCTTTCTCGTGAACAGGTGCATGCTCTTATGGATTCTGCTACACGCACATGTATAAGAAAGCTGCCTACCATACCGGAACGATACAAATCGTTACTTACAAATCTGGGTGTATATTCCCTTGGCTAAGTTTGGTATTTGGCCTTTTGCTGTCCTTTTTCACATTTTACCCTTTTTTTAAGTAGGCCTAAGCTACGCATCTTAAAATTTTTAACAGCTTTCGTTTGCTACCCCATTTAGTTTCTGTTTCGTTATTTGTAGCCTCTATCCACATCCTATACTAAAGATTTGCGCAATATTGCTGCCGCCTAAATAAAACGCTTGGTTAGAAGCCGCTGGTTTAGCTGGTCAACAGAATGCTGCCACCAATAGTTCTTAAATCTTTTATAATTATAGCAAAGTATCTTTTCCAAAATAAGTATTAGTAATAAAGCATTTAACTGTAAGCTAACAGATTTTAGTAACGATCGCTTTTAACAATCACTGATTCGAAAGGTTGACGACACCATCAATGGTAAAAAAAAAAAAAAAAAACTTACACTGCCTCCAACGACAAACTTAAAGAGCACACCTCTGTTGGTAGTAACATTCACAGTTGTAGGTCAAAAGGTGTTGCTTGGGTGTGAAGATTAGATAGCGTTACCAGCAGCGCAGTGTAAGCCTGATCGGAATTAAACTATTCTTGATTCCAATTTACAATAGTGTGGGTTAGATCGATAAATTCGGGGGAAAAACGTAATTTCGTTTGTTGGAATTGAGCGATTTACAGCAAATTCGAGTTCTGCACTACTTTCGGGGCTGTCTAACAACGTAGCAAATTTCATTTCAATCCAACTTTTCGTTTGGGCTCTACATCTAGACTACAAAATGTACCCAACCAACCAACAAACCAACCCACCTTGCAAGTTGATGTCCATTACAGACTTCGCTTCATTCACTCACTAGCTCCAAATGAATTTAATTTTAACCTAATCAAATTATTACATTTTGAGCCATAGCAACAGTGGTTAACTTAAAAACAGGTCTTAGTGATTAAGACGTATTTTCCCCATTCAAAAAATTGTTTTTCTAGTTTTCTTGGAAATTTGCATTACCTAATTTTTAGCATTCTCCTTCTCAATGCTGTTTATATAGAGAATCAAATCGAAGAAATCCTTCCACCCCGCTACCCCCTGCGTATCTCCACTGTGCAGCCTCCCTTCATATAAATACCAGAGCAGAGCATTCTCTCTCATCTTTTCTTCTCTACCTACCGTCCTGTATGGTTGTGCTGTTAAAGAGCTCCCAACGTTCCTCTACAGTGTTCCTGTACGGAATGAAGCCTCCTGCAAAGGGTACCCCTAGGAAACCGCCAGGCATCCGGTTCTCGGGATTCCCTCGTTCCGAGGGTTAATGTGGTAGTACTGGATCAGAGTCCTCTGCGCTCCACTGTACCTTTGACAAACCCATTCCTTTCGGAAGCGACCGTTCCGATTATCCCACCAGTGGATACTACTGCCACGTCTCCAATTCCATGCAGTCAACCGTCGCAAGAAACGAACCTGCGTTCCTTGGCTAAGGAATTGCTCCGTGGTAAGGAACTTTACTCAAATTCAAATCAAGACCCGCAAAGCGGCCGCCAAAGGAACGGCGTCACCTCCGATGACTTGATTTATCTTCTCGTTCCTCTTTTAGAGTTCCGCAATTGCCCATTCCGTGACAGCGACGGAACCTCTTTCTCGTGCATGCTCTTATGGATTCTGCTACACGCACATGTATAAGATAGCTGCCTACCATACCTGAACCAACTACTTATACCAAGTCCTGGGTCGCAGCATCAACAAAGCGACCTCTGCTTGCTGATTCCACCCCAGGATCCTCGGGGCACACTAACCCCGTTCCGATCCCACGTCTGCCTTCCCATCAATCCTAAAAATTGTCTTTATTTGACGGGGATGACCGTTCCTCCAGCCCTTCCCGTGAATCAGCCAATCCGAGGAACGCAGACCCTTCCTTTCCAGGTGAACCCGACCCAACGGAAATCCCGTTACCTGAACTTTTGAAGACTGCAGAAAGCATCATTCCCTCATCTGATTCCATCCTTCCACGCAAGAATCGAGGACACTCTACCGTGTTTGGTTTTGGATTACGCGACCAGCTCCCTCACCAACCCCCGCTCCTGGGCCAATCCACTATGTTACTTACAACTTAACTCCGGACTGGTGGTTCCATTTTAGGGAATGGCTCTCCCTTAGAATTAGATCGGAGTTCCTCACTGCAGAAGCCAAGATGGACTTTGGTTCTGCCTTGTTCCTACCTCTCCGTGCTGCCGTTCCCGTTTTCGTCCTCCTTCGGAACAATGACCGTCTTCTTCGTTTAAGGCTTCGCGCTGCCTCTCAAGCCGACATATTAAATACGGCAGCAAATGCTCTTTGTGAACGTCTCTATGCGGAACCTCTGCCTTCCGATACTAGACAGTTGGCTTTCCTCATTAACCAGGTGTTTCGGAAAGCCTGTTTTGCGACCATTAAATGAATTGGTTCACCAGGGCGTTGTTTAACTCCACACTACTTCTTCGTGAAATTGCACTTAAGACTAAGTCCCTTCAGTCTCCCGCCCTTGTTACAGAGATGCATGGCCTCCTTCACAAGCAAGCTATCCGCGGTGTTCCCAGTCCGGTCCAACCGGGATTTTACAGCAGCATTTTTCTTTGCCCCAAAAAGTCCGGAGGGTCTCGGCTTATTTTCAATCTTCGTCAATTCAATCGTTACATCAAAAATCCACATTTTCAGATGGAAACAGTGGAATTGATCCGACATTCCCCGTTACCTCGCGACTGGACGATTTTTTAGATCTCGCGGACGCCTACCTCCACATTCTGCTGCATGCGTCTGTCCGGCACCTCTTTTGTTTCGTCCTAGCAGGCTCCATTTACAAATTCCATTGCCTTCCATTCGGGCTAAATGCAGCCCCTCGAATTTTCATGTTAGTTCTTCGACCAGTCCTCGTGTTCCTCCATCAGCATAGCATTCGCGTCCATGCGTTCCTCGACGACTGGCTGTTCCACCGTCCTCTGCAATCTTCGTACCGTCACGTCTCTTTTGACGAGCTTTGGGTGATGAATCAACATTCCCAAGTCCCGATGTCAGTCCGCTCAAGCATTCACGTTCCGCGGAGTATTTTTGAGCTTCTTCAAAGCACCGTCATGCTGTCCTCCCACCGAATCACCAGTTTTCTTCATTCCGCCTATTCCTTTTAACGCCAACCCGAGTACTCTCTCCGCGACTTGGACTCCATCATCGACACTTGCGATTCCCTATAGAAGGGCGGGGAACGCGCTCCCGATCCCTGCATGTTCTGACATCAAGCATCTTCCATCTGTATTCTTCTTCACAGTTCCCTACTTCCCCTGCACATTCCTGGGCACCACAATGTTGTGGCTGATTCACTATCCCAGCGCGTTCCCCAGACCTGCGAGTGGACCTTACACTCCTCAGTTTGTAACGCCTTATTCAGACTTTGGGGAAGACCAGTGGTGGACCTGTTTGCCACGAGGTTCAATGCCAGGCTTCCCCACTTCGTCAGTTCACTTCCGGACTCTCGACCTGCACATTCCTGGGAACCACAATGTTGTGGCTGATTTCACTATCCCGACGCGTTCCCCCGACCTGCGAATGGACCTTACACTCCTCAGTTTGTAATGCCTTATTCAGGCTTTGGGGAAGACCAGTGGTGGACCTGTTCGCCACGAGGTTCAATGCCAGGCTTCCCCACTTCGTCAGTTCACTTCCGGACTTTTCGAGCTTGGGCTGTCGACTCATTAATGCTGGATTGGAACCACCTCTTTGCTTATGACTTTCCTCCACCCAAACTACTGCCTCTCGTAAAATAGCAACCATACGACAATTTCTCCTGGTAGCACCAGACTGGCCGGCAGCAGCATGGTTTCCGGCACTCCTCGATCTCCTTATCAATCTCCCGTGTTCCCTTCAGTTCTGCCCCGACCTACTGACTCAGCACAACAGGGAAGTACGACACCACCACCCACAGTAGCTTCGACTACACGGGTGGCTACTATTGTCCAACTCCTCGAAGAGACAGGTGTTTCTCCGGAACAGGCCCTCCTCATTGCTTCCCGGTCCGTCCGGGCATCCACCTCAAAGATTTATGACAGTCACTGGCACCGATGGTATCATTAGTGTCACCTCCACCAAGTTAATCCAGTCGGTCCCTCTGTACCAGAATTCCTCCAATTCCTCGACTTCCTCTTCGCAGATGCACTCCGCGGATCAACTATTTTAGTCTATCATTCTGCTCTGAACGCCGTTTTTAAAACTACCAGACATTTCGGCCTTCTTGATGACGTCCGTATCAACGTCCCTTGTATTCTCGTCTATGATCGATCGTCCCCGAACGCGCAGTACCTTTCAGGACCGGGACCTATCCATTTCCCTCACCTCCCTGCTTGGTCCTCCTTAGAAGTCTTTGTCTGCCTGTCCTCTTAGCCATCTTACTCGCAAAAGTCTTCCTCATTGCCCTTGCTGCTTGTCTCGGGTGCAGTGAAATGCAGGCTCTTTCAGCTACTGATGCGGACTGTTTTTTTCTGGACAGCTATTCCGGCATAACTTTGACCCCTTAAGCTTCGATCCGGGCCAAGACGCAGAAGCCTGCTGAACAATCTAGGCCATTTATCGTTCCTTCTCTCACCTCCATTCTCGGTGATGACCAAGAGCGTCCCTCTGCCTCATCCGTGCACCGAGCTTTTACTTGAAAGCATCTAAACCCCTTTGTCGGAGGCGGATTCAACTCTTCTTGCCGGTCACCAAGCATTCCGGCAAAACCTCGGCGCACATGATCTCCACCTGGATCAAGACTGTTATTGTTCAAGCTTGTAATGCGCTTGACATCAGTTGTGCTGATCAGAGTATCCATGTAACGGCTCATGAACTGTGAGATATTTCTGCCTCCTGGGCGCTCCACAGTAATGCACCTATTACTGAAATTATGGAGGCTGCTTCCTAGCAAAACCCTTATGTTTTCACCTCACACTATCTACGAGACATGTGCCATCATGCCAACGGTCTGTACGGGCTCAGCCTTTCATCGCGGCTCGACGTATACTGCAACCCCCTGCAGGCATTGTCTTCCTTCGAAGATTAGGGGTCTGCCCACTACCCTAGGGGGCTTCCTCAAGATGGTGCCCGCCGCCTTTGACAAAGTCTGTGAAATGCTAAAAATTAGGTAATGTATATTTTCATGGCAACTAGTAACTCCAAATTACCAGTATTACCAGTTGATTTGGGTTTCTATTGCTTTCATGAAAATATACGTTACCTGATTCCCATCCTTGTCTCCCATCAGGGCACTATATGAGGTCAAAAAGATGATACGGAACTCTCCGCTCTGGTATTTATATGATGGAGACTGCGCAGTGGATGTGTGCAGTAGGTAGCGGGGCGGAGAGATCTCTTCGATTTGATTCTCTCTATATAATCAATATTGAGAAGGAGAACGCTAAAATTAGGTAATGTATATTATCATGAAAGCAGTAGAAACCAAAATCAACCAGGTAATGCTGGTATTTTGGAGTTTTCCTCCAGCCTTACTAAACTAATATTAAAAAGTATTTCTCCCTTACTTAACGATGAGGGAATCCTTAATTAAAAAACTTACAAGTCAAATTGGTGTTCTAAAAGTTGACTGTTGTCACTGGTCACTGGCATAAGTCTTCTGATATTTCTGTTGTGGATTTGTCTTCAAAACCACCAACGAGGATAAAGTTTCTGAACATAGCAGTGAACATAGCAGTGTACGCATAGCAGTGTTTCGCAAAATGCACTTTTAAAATTTCTTTTAGTGCCGACATTTGCTAGTGTGGCAATGCCTCATAAAAGCCAAAAAAAAAAAGGCCCCAAGACGCTATACAGGGCAAAAAAAGAGGCAAAAGTGGCTAAGAAAAGGCAGAATAAGGTAAAATAAAAGAGCAAAAAAATAAAAGGTTTCCAGAAAAACTACTGTGACCTTTTACAAAAAGTTGCCCCTGCCTTCTCGGGGGTCTGTGCACGTTATACCGTAGCGTAGTACTAACGAGATAAGTTGTGATTAGTTGTGCGATTGTTAACTTCAGCATAGTGATTTCAGCATAGTTGAGTTAAATTGTCACCTTTAAATGCTTATTTTGTCACGTATCCAAATAAATTGTATTGTCGTAGAAAGCCCTGGATTTTTTTTTCAACTGTACTTTTCTGGTGCCAGTCATAAAGACGGAAAAAAATTGGCACTAGAACCACACTCGTCCGAGTTTAATTCTAGTGTCAATTTTGTCGTCATCGAATAGCCACAGTATGTATCATGAACACCAGTGATCAGTTTTTTCAGTCATAAAGAATTAAAAACTTGAGAAGAAAATCTCTGCTTCTAACAAAATTCGGCCGAGATACGACGCGACGTGGCCAAATAAACTTTTTTACCTTTTATCACGTTACTAAGACGAGACCGACTCCTTATTTTAATCTCGTATTTCACGAAGCCGGTGAAAGAAATTGGTGTTGGAATAAGTTTATAATTTCTGTGCATTGGGCTAATATCGCACGAAAAAAGGTTTTGCTTAGCTATTCTGTAATGGCAAATAACATTTAGCACAAATCGTGAAACACAAGGGGTTAAATGTCCAACGGTTATTCAATACTTAAAGGGACATCCGGCCTGCCTTATAACATTCCGCCTGCCTTGTAACAGTTTGCGCCTAGTCGCCATCCGCGTATATACGAACACAAAGGTCATCTGAGATAGTAGCTGCGTTCTTCGCAGCTACTATCTCATTTGCCATTGTGCCTAATAGACGAACCAGCATGAACGCTTTAATCGTGTCGTCACAAACCGGAATGATTTTCGTATTTAACATCACAATTTATGATTTTCTAAGCTAGTGTCTGATAATTTTGCTTCGGCGATCTATTGGAGTAATTAATTACCGCATTACGTTTTTAGATTTTTGATCTCATGGTAATTATTAACAAATTAGTACATGCACACACAGAGATGAAACGTTATGGTTATTGTAAGCGCGCAAAGCATCATATAGTTACGGGACGTTCGTTAATAAAGTTCCATTATATTCAACAGAAAATCTCCTAGACGCCACATTTAAAAAATAAGATTTTTTAGCTAGGGAAAGACTAACGGTAAGGAAATAGACCTTTGGGGCCGTACTTGATGTGGAGGATCGAGAAAAATGGCGCTGGGAGGTATATCCCTTTAAGAATTCTTAAGTATTGAATAATCGTTGAATAACGATTTGTGCTAAATGTTATGTGCCATTACAGAATAATTCCTTTTAGGCTCGTGACCATTGTATCCATATTGTCTGCAGTGCCAGTTTCAGTCCGAGCTTGATAAATTCTTCTTGGTCTTATCACGTTATTAAGACCGAGATTGCTTATTCGCATCTTTGTTAACAGGAACCGTGGAAAATTCTAATCGAACGGGATGCAGTGCAGGTCAAATTTGTTACTTGATTGGAACAGAACTTGGAGATTATCGGTTTGCGAGTCTTCAGTGCCGGTCGCATGGAGGAATACTGGCAAGACTCAAGGATGAAGATACATTTAACATAATTAGGACTAGCGTTGAGACAGATGTGGAAGCTGTGGATAAGTGCGATTCATTTTATATTGGTGAGATTCAAATAACAGAACTGGCACTTCTTACCAGTACTGTTACCTGGTGTAAAGATTGTTAAAGTATCAAGTCATTTAGGCATTAAGGGGGCACTCCCCTAAAATGAGGCGAACTCTGGAAATTTTTTTCTTGTAGTGTAATTGGCCTAGAGTCGTAATTTATTTTTACCTTTAAAGAGTGAGTCTAGCGCATATTTAAAATTTTGATTTGGTCAATTTTTTGGGAGTACCGTACCGGTACTTTTTTGGTAAATTTTATTACAATTTTATACTGCTTCTTTTGAAAACGTCGGCAAAAATTGGTGCACATGAATGAGATTCAGCTCTAAATCATTTGTATACTAGCGGGGCGCCGGAAATGTGTCGACACGGAGTTGCGTTAACTCCGGAATTTTTTTAAATTCTGACCCCTGTGTTGGACCGAGAATTACAGTAACTCCAGATTCGTGATTTGCTTTAAAAGTGTCTAAAATAATCCGGAATTGTAACACGGATTTACCGTAACTTCAGATTTTGTTGATGATTAAATAACGTCCCTGCCTCGCTCGTGCTGTCGCGCTCGCTGCGGCTATACATATAACATCCGAAACTATGTTACTACAATTCCGTGTTACTACAATTCCGGATTGTTTCAGACTTTTAAAGTAAATTACGAATCCGGAATTACTGTAATTCCGGGTTCAACACGGGGTAAGTGTTAACGTAACTCCGTGTCGGGACAATTCTGCACCCCCATACTATCACTATCACGTAAACTAAGATCATTTTGCTATCACAATTTTTTATATTTTATAACAGTCAAAGTTTGCGTACAGCATAAACCTATACACCCCAAATTTTGCCTTTTTTTTTTTTTTAACTACACCGGAAGTGTGTAGAAGTAAGTTTACTCTACTTTAACACACCTTTGAACTTGTGTAAAATATTTCAAGTCATTATCTCAATTCTAAGTAAAGTTACAATGTTTTTAGTGATGACCGCTCGCGATATTCGCGATTTGAGAGTGAAACTTGTACCCTTACGCAATGCTACCTAAACCACCAGAAAATGTTTTAGCCATGAAAGGTCTCGGTTAATAAAAAAAAAACACGAAGGGTTTTAAGTTACTGCACCAGAATACATTAAAAAATATTTTAATATTCTTAAGAGTAGGTGCCCCCTTATGATATTACGAAGGTATGAAATAAGAGCCAGTAGTGCTAACACATAAAAAATGCTGAAACTGACCAAAAAATTCTGAGACTGACCCCAGTCCGCTAGAAAAATACCATGTTTTAATACTTTCAAAATACTTACCCTCGCTTATTTAATGCACGAGTGATCCGGCATGCTGCTTGCTGAAATCGTGACTTTGAGTTCCGTACTTAGTGTCTTCATCATTCTGATGGCGAAGTTCGTAAGTTTCTGAAAACTTTGTTGGTTCTGAACGCTTCAGTTTGCTTGACAAACACGTAGGAACAATTTTTTGAAAATAATACCGGACAAATTTATTGACAGAATATGGGGTGAACGATAATCTGTGCAGCCCCTCATCTAAGCCAAACCCGAGTGGCAATTTCCTAGCTAGTCCTTACATCAGTGATCCGATTTTGTCAAATTCTATTCATTCAGAATCCTTTGTGGTTCGCCTATAAACTGCAGGTGTTCGTGAATTTTCGGATCCCCAATCGTGAACAGCGTGGCGTTGAGGTTGTCAATTCCCTTAATATTAAACTGTCAATTGGAAGTTCACGAAAGTTCGTCATCGAAATCCAAGATGGCAGCTTTGTCGCCCGTCATCTCGCCGCCGGATGGAGTGACTATCGCGGCAGCCGGGACAAAGTCGATCTATCCCGTTCCGATGCACCATCTCCAGGTCGAAGACTTAGACAATCGGCATTCGTCCTACAATTCAAAGCAGTTGTCAGATATGAAGCATGAGGAAGAGGCATTGGTGATATTGCAATAAAGGGGAACTCCGTGGAGTAAGTTATCACGATTAGAAACTGATGTGGTAGCCGTACAGGAATTGGCTTGTTGCGTAAGTGCTCGGTTTCCTAAACATAACGACATGGTGAACGAAAGGAGCTGTGTAGTCTCCATTCGATTCGGTTTCCTCAATGCCACGACGAAAGCGACAAGTCTTTATTGAGTATTGCAAAAGGAGTTGGTCGCCAGGGAGGGGCAATAGAACGACAAGGAGTGCTATACTAGGAACCGTTCTATCACCTCTGGGTGACAACGATGATAGTACTTTAAACAGTACTGATGAGGGAACGCAGCAGTAACTGAGTAGGGCGACCAGCAGTTTGCCAAGATGGTGATGAAATGTGGGAAGTTGAACTGCTTCGTTATTTAGCATCATGTGTGGCTTCACCAATGAATCCCACGCTGCAATCAGTTCTCAACTTTCAGAGGTGGATGAAAACGGGGACATGATTCACCCCCCCCCCCCCCTCCATTCAAGGGGGGGGGGGGGGAGACTGGACCATTTTTTTCTGATACGCACCGAAATGAGGGATCAAGTTTCTTCACACTCAGATACTTCCCAGAAAGACACTTTTCCAGGTACTTCGGAGGTAATTCACGAATGGAATTTGTCACTGAGGCCCAGGAAGTTTTTGCAAAAAATGGCCAGTTGTGGTCCCCAATTGTGTTGATCCTCCCGTGGACACTTTACTAATATTAGCGATCATCGATCAAATTCAGATCATCTCCCACAATCGCAAGTGATGCATTGGCAGTTACTGAACATTGAAGGCCTTGTTCGTTATAATGGAAAACCATTGAAGGGGGGCATGCTAGTGTCGCGATCCCAGGTGGGGGCACGATCTTAAGAGAAATTTTTAATTCGAATGTGCAGGTCCACATGCTCCTTCTCGGAATGGGTATAAAACCTTTGCATTAGCCGAACATGTAACTAAAAGGGCGAGTATTAAACTGGATTCTTGCAGACGATCGTGAAGGTTCCATTGAAACAGCTCAAAGACGATGAGTATTTGCTTTGCTGGAGTTTACGTGCAAGTTCCCAAGCATTGGCATGGCATTGGCATGTTCCGCATCGTCGGCGGCAGTGAAAGCTTTTTAGGCAAAGCCAGTAGCTCCACGCTCTGAAACCAAAGTTCGACAATTGCTTAAATTTCATTAAAGGGACTCTTCATTTCAAGTTAACCTAAAGGTCTCGGTCCTTTCATGTGGTTTTAAATTGACCCTTTGCAAGCTCAAGTTTGTATAATAAAAGGTATTCTTAGTATCAGTAGCTTGGAGGGTGTAAGAATGATCAGACAAATCCTTTAAAAGCCAGCTATCAAGGAAATGTGCAATAAAGGACATCGCTGGAACAACCGTAGGAAACAAATCTGCAGCATCAACAGCTTCGAGGTTGTAAGGACAATCAAACAAATCTTTTAAACACAGACTATGAAGGATACGAGTAATAAAAGGTATCACTGGAACAACCTCAAGTAACAAATCTGTGGTATCAAATAGTTTCGAGGATTTAAGGATGATCAGTATCTTTTGTTAAAAGCCAGCTTATGAAGGAAATGGGTAATAAAATCATTAGAGCAACCTGAGTAACATCAGGTAGCAAGGTTATCCATCTTCAAGGATTTAAGGATGATCAGACAATCTTTTAAAAGAGAAGCTTTCCATAACAAATCTAGTAACAACATATCCTCCAGGGCTTAAGGATGATCAGTTAGTACTTATGAATGAAATTAGTAATAAACTAAGCAATGTTGAGGTCCAACTGAATTACGTGGTATACATAGTGATAGACAGGAACTATTAAAAGATGGTGATCTAAACTGTAACTTTAAAGCCATATTGTAATGTGTGAACAAATTGTTCATTTTCAGCACAAATTTTCTGCTATTGTATTGAGTAGTTAATGTTAGTTTTATAATGAAAGAGTAGGTGAATGAGTAGGTGAATATATTACATCAATGGTTGTTTGTTTTCCCTTGATTTACGCCGTTATCGTGTGTTTTATTCGTTGAATCTTTTGAAATTTTCAGGAGCAAGGAGTCGGAAGCGGTCGTACAAGACAGTTTTTGGAGAGCCAGTGACTTACTTGAACTTTGTGCAAGATTCAGCACGTACCATGTCTCGCCATTGTGTTGTTATTCACGAATTTGTCAGATATTATTGGACGGATGAAGATTGCTCGTCTAAGGGTTGTTTCGTCTGCAAGAAAACCGGCAAGTAACACTTTTTTGTCAAAAAAAATTACATTAAATCGTCATTCTTTATTATGTGCAGCAGTAGGTCGATTGGCAACTGAATATCTGCAATTATTGATTAAAGTAATTGATTAGATTTATTGCAATGCTGAATTCACGCATGTTTACATTAGGAACTCTTCGCCTCCAATAATCTTCCCACGAAACGTCCAATTTTTTACATGGCCGCGGGAGCCCTTTAATATTTACTGATTTTGTAGAATGCGAACGATTAGTATTATGGATAATTATTTATATTAATTAAGAGCGGGTTGCAGGAAGGAGATGGTGGGATTTTAATTTAGCCTCGTCAAGCAGGTTCGTATGGCAGATTAAAGAATTAGACTTTGCCAGAAACATGTAAGAAATTGCCACCGTAACAAAGATTGTAGAAAAGTGTTAGGATTCTGTCCTAAAGTCCAGCTTGATGCACAAATGTATCTCCCTTATGAGTAATTAAAAAGTTCCAACATTCACGTGATCATCCCTTGGTCATTAAGCCATTGCGTATATAAAAAAAAAAAACTCATAATACTGGAAGCGATTGTAGAAGCGGAGGCAGTTTTGTGCATTTTATGGTTAAATGCTAGAATATATTGACTTCCCACTCCTCGTTCTCACTCCTCGTTTTTCATCTACTGTCAACTAGAATTATTACGGTGTCTGGGAGGAGGCATCATTCCTGGCGGTAGATGTATCTTTGGCAGAGGCAGTTTTGTGCATTTTACAGTTAAGTGCTGGAACATACCGACTCCCCACTC
>JAHWFP010208351.1:22719-65035 GCA_023313725.1 Lithobius niger | reverse complement strand
AAAGCTAAATTATTTGGTATGTAATAAAAAAAATTCTCATTCTTGTGTGGCAAGTATTACCAAAAATGGTATTGAAGTTTGCGTGCAAACAAACAAAATATACTGAATAAATAGTGGCATATAATGAATATTATCCTGATGAAAAATCCATTATTGTTGTACGAAAATTTCATAGTTTTAAGTATACACATCAAAGAAAATTCCCGGTGATCCACCCAGGTCATTTCTCTGTTTACCATCTTCTCGACACGATCCATTATAAAAGACACTGTGCACTGAAAGTACAATTAGGGCCTCTACACGAATTCTTAGCTTCTATACGAATTGTGTACTGCCAGTATTTTTTGACTCACAAACTTTATACTGATCAAACAGAATTTACGTAGAAGCTGAGCTTCGACGTAATGTTTACTAACAGTGTGTATTGCCTTCAGCTTTGTTTAATTAAAAGTTAAACTTTAAATTTAAAAATGCCCTATAAAAGTTAAATAAAAAAATTAAGCAACAAATTTAACAATTAACTATTTTAGTATGTTCTGAACCTCAAATTGATTTGTTAGATCAACGTTCAACTTAAGGAGTGAAAAAGGTAAACGTTTTGGTATAATAAAAACCAGCCTTACCTTGAATTGTAATTTCCGGATTACAGTCTGAACAGAAAGAAATAAAAGGTAAATACAAAGGAATTAGAGAGAAACAACGGAACTGTTGTAATTAAGTGCACAATCTGTTTACACACAATGTAGTAATTCAGTCCGTGTCCCATACAGGATATAACAATCTCCACATACCACCACAAAAAATTAATCTTTCCAATTTGCTTTAAAGGGAAATTACTGAAGCTAAAATGTAAAGCTAAAAGTAGTAAAATAATAAATAAATAAAACAATATTTTATTACTGAGGGTGGGCAGGGCTTGGAAGTGTGGTGAGGTGAGCCACTGATACCAATCCTGAGATGGGTTTGGACAGCGAGAGGATAGACAAAATTATGGACGTCGATTACCATACGCCGGAAACCAGATACGCCGGAACCCAGATACAGTAATTGTCGAAAGTGCCTCCTCGGTCAAGGAGTTCCAAACCAGGACCACACGAACAGAAAAAGTCCAGTCTGAACTCTCACCCAAATCTTCCACGAATGGCCAAAGTCGATGGCATAGGACTTATGCCAAAAAAATGGCAAATCCTCAGTTAGAATCCTTGTAGAATTTGTAGGTAAGAATAAGGTCAAACTTAAGTCTTTGGAGCCCAAAAGTTCAAGATCGCTAGATCCAAGTATGCTTCGAGTTAATAGTAGCACAGATCGGGCATCTCCTTTGTAAACCGACTCTGGACTGACTCGACCAGGTCGATCTCTTTTAAGAGAAAGGAGGGTCACACCGGGGTTAAACCATCTTACCTGGAATACGAAGCCAAAAAAGCCAAAAAATCTTAGCAATTTGTTTTGAAGGAAAATTACTGAAGCTAAAAAACCGCATCATTTAATTCATCTTTCCTGTTATGCACAAGGCATAAATCCGAAGTTTTGCTAAAAAACGCAAACTACAGGATGCATTGAATTTTATTGTAAATGCATCACCAAAATTTTACTTGAGACGTAGATCTTAAATTATATTTCATCTACTCAACAAGTTTTTATTAACATCAATTAATTTTAAGTTCTATTCATCCTTTGAAATTGTATGTGATATTTTGTTACCTAAACATCCACACAAGTTGTTACGGCAAAATTGTTCGGCAGTTCCCATATTACAACGTATTCCAATACAGTCGTCATGGCTTTCACAGCTTTCTAGTAATTAAAATAAAAACAAAAAAATATTATAATTTCTAGATGTGCTTCGTAAAATACGGTTTAAAACTGATAATCATATATAGTTAGGAAAAGCACATGGTGGTTCATGAAATACTATGAAAAAACGAGTAGGTTTTTACAGTGTGTAGGGGTATGTGGTTTCTAGGTACACACGTGTGTCACACACTTCTATCGTCAAAAGTTGTTTCAAACTCACTCCAACTCATTTCACGAAACGTATGTCTCACACTTAAAGGGTTAACCGTTGTTTCACCCCAATCCCTTTCAAGTAATATACTTAACACTAGGTGCTGCTTGATACATTTTGAGCCACTAAGTGCCTTAATTGAATTATGTTAATCAACATCCAACAGTCTCGCATGGCACGTATAAGTGGGTGAAGGATTAAAGGAAACACGACAACAATGCAAACAGCAACAAACATGTACCAAAAATAGCTAATAGTAGTAAGTGTTTATTAAGAACGTGTTTATTAAGAACGTGTTTATTAAGAACGTGTTTATTAAGAACGTATATTTTATTAAGACGACTTGAGCGGGACTCGAACTGACGGACTCAGAAACTGACGGGCAAATCTATCGAAGGCCTAAAGTGGGTAAACTACGAAGTACACGTTTTTTTTTTGTATATTGTTCTTTGACCGCAAGAAATGGCAAATGTATTGGAAAAACTATCATTTCCTGTCTCTAGCACCACTAGTAAATACAAGCACTGCTTTTTAATAACTTTCCTTTTCAAGGGCTACAAAGTGGGCTGGGATCTTTGGTACCACAGAACTGAAAACGTTTTTCGTTATAAAGTGTTGGCAACCCCTTTCTTTCCTGAGCTGTGTACACTTCTAGCATGAATACTACCTGTAGAAATTGTGATCATTGCTACAGTGGGTTAATAATCTGGAAGCAATGAACATATATTAGCTTTGGTGTTTGTATCTTCAGTGGTTGGATTAGCCCTAAACAATATGGACGTGGTAAAGAAAACTGTCTGCAAACTGCCTGAACTATCTTATGAGGATACAAGATGCACTAATCTAAGAAAGACAGTAAAGACGACTTCTCTGACTGTTACTCGAACCCAGTACTCACCGCATACTAGAACAGGTGTTTGAACACTGTGTTGCTGATTGTGACTTTCACCCCCAGGATCAAGTTTTCAATGACTCCCCCCACTTCTTCGAAACCCTGAAAAAATTCTTGATCCATCACGCTCAAGGTCCGAAAATATTCCAACCCTATGTACCAACCTAAAAATAGAAATCTTAAAAAAATACTTTCCCTCCATACTAGTCAATGATTATTTTGTGACATCCCCCACCTCAACCGGTTCTGAAATATGAATCCAACAAGAGAATCCATGACACCCTTTCCTCCAGCCCTCCACTCTCTCTCCACCCGCACGCGCACCAGCCAGTGATAAAAAAAATGACCGATTCACATAGCAAAGTTTTAGGAAGTGGCTTTGGAGTTTTCTTTAATAACAATGTCGACAATAATCGACATGTACATTAAAATTCCACTTTTGGTCGATAGTTTGGCCTTTATATTTATTGTGTTTGATAACTTCAAAACTTTTAGCAACTTCAGAACTCATACAGTTTTTATCACAGTTTACATTATCGTAATTGTGTAAAAGAATGTTTTTATTTTTTTTTTTACTTTTTAGATTTTTATATTCTAGATTTTAATTTAGATTGGATTTAATTTTGATTTAGATATAATTTTAGATTATTCGATTTTTCTTCGCTCATGTACAATTCATTTGGAATACAGCAATTCTTATTCTACAAAACTTGAATTTCCAAGTAAAGAATGGTGTCTTCAATACGTTTTCTGGTCTTATTTTATTTACAACACTAAAAATAATCAACAAAGCGTCACGTGCTGTCAGCGTGACGTCAAATGGCAATGTTGCATCTACGTTTAGATGACGTGACCTCAAAACTTCTATTTTAAGCAGCAAAGGCGGCGCGTTAAAAATGGGTGTTGCTAGTGCGAATACAAGAAGTATTAAATCTATGGTGTCACACAGTAAAAGCGCCCCGTGTAGATGTGCCTTAAGATAGGTGCACCATGCTTTCACACTGCATTCAACTAAGCTCAAATATGACGTGAAAACATCCACAAAGCGTGGTAAAATTTTATTCACGCAGGAGGTTCGTTACATAATTTTAAAGGTCAAGGAATATTTGGAATAAAATGGAGTGAATGGAAAAACCGGCCATGCCCAGCACCTATTTTTCAGCTCAACTTTTTCGAAATGTCAGTAATTTTTCGTATTTCTGTAGAGACACGGAAATAACTTTTTACATATCTTGTTGTTTTGCGTTCACTGTTGTGGATGTTCACACATAATCAATTTTCGTCGTAATCATAGTGCTGGGCTGTGGAAAGTGTAGAATGATACCAAGTGTACTAGGTTTTGCTTTTGACAGTTTTGATTTGGCATTTTTCAATAAGTGGTTAAGTGTTAGTGTCCCTGCAAGCATTACGCACCACCAGCTGTTAAGTAATGCTCTAACTGTTTGACTCCCATTCCTTCTATCTAGAACAACCCTAATGAACAACTGGCTTACAATGAGTTTTTCAACAATTGTGATAAGCTTTATGACACTATGTCATTTAAAAGAAATTAGAAACAACACAACCAGTCATAATAAGCGAATAAGCGAATAAGCTACAGAGATAGGAGGGTTTCAATAGAGTTTATGCTGAGGCTGTACAAGCAGCTAACAATGGTTGCGGCAGGGTAAATAACCGAACACGTCAAAATATCAACACAATAGGTCGCCCATATGCCGATAGTAATGAACGACAGTTTTTCATATCAATACATAGCAATACCTGGTATGTTTTGGTTAGGTTCATGGGACATTCATGGTTACAGACAATCGTGTCTGACTCGAGGATTTTTCGAATGATGGTACACACCTTTCGGTATAATTGATTTTTGCTTTTGTCCAGTCTGGTAAGTCAACAGAATTAAAAGAGTGAGCTGCAATTGTGTTAGGCATTTTCTTGTACACAGTTTCATACTTCTTTTGTCCAGAATTTAATGAGTGAGCAGTGCGTTTTCTTGTACACTGTGCTGGATTTTCTATAGAATTAAAAGAGTGAGCCAGTAAAACAGATCCCTTAGCTTTTAACATATCTTATACTGAAACTAGTCTGGTCGAAACTTCTTCAGGGTCCCTTTATCTATATATAGTTGATCAATTAGCTTCTTCAGGCATCAGTAGCTCATCCCTGTTATTCCTTAGCCCCAATCATCACTACATTCCAGCAACAGAAAAACAAACAGGAAATTTTCCTATAGTGGGGTGTGGAAGAGAGGAAGTAACAAGAATAGAATTCAAAATTGGGCCAAAAATTACGCTAAAAGGCTTTGGAAGCATTATGGACAGGGAATTTTTATGTTACTCAGAAACCTGTAAACAGTTCATTTCCAGCATTTTTAAAGACATTTTAATTTTTAGAAAAACAATTTTCAGTATTTTTCAGTTGCAATGAATATCTTATACGTATGCTTTTATCGAGTTTTACTGTTTGGTTCATTACAGAGCACTTCCCCCTTTTTTAGGCTCTTTCGCTCTTCCCTTTTTTGGGCCCTTTCGCCCTTCTTCTGCTCCTATACACTAAGTGGTATAGAACATTACGGATTATGCCTAAATGTGATTCATGTCAGCGTGAGGTGTACAAAGTATTTTTCTTACTTGAACAGTAGCACCGATTATCCTTGCAAACAATTGTGCCTCCTGGATACCAACAGTCGTAATGATAGCATTCGTAATCAGTATTACATCCTGAAAGAAATGAAATATTAAAATAATTGGCCATGTGATCAATGTCGAATGATATACGGAACTCTATTTTTATGTCAGTTTGTCTGTTGATGTCAGTCTGCGATGTAGTCTGTATACATTTTGGTAAAGTTCCAAATTGTGTTCTTCTTTCACTAAAATTCTGTGACCAATCCGCTTTGCTGGACACATTTTAGACACTCATGGATGGACTTCATACTATACGAAGATTTTCCGTTTTCCACATTTCCTTAGTTCTCTGACTTTTAATTTACATGAACTATGTTGCAAGCGGTTTGATCCTCTAAAATAATCAAAAATACAGAACACAAATTTTATATGTTCTCACAGTCACTTGACAATGGCATACAGCTAGTGGAAAGAATTGTATTTAAAAAATGAAAAAGTATAATTCTTTCTCAATATTGCAAGAAATGCGTGCGTATTCGTTTTCAATATTCCTGTATCAATTTAGAAGTGTTGAAATAATACTAATGAAAAATTAAATAATTGGCTGAGCTATAACACAACAAATTGCAAAATGTTGTTTGGTTACTTGGTTGTACTTTTGTAGTCTAGCTGGAGACCAAACGATAGGGCAGATTGCCGTGAAATTTGCCACATTGATGGATAGGCCCAAAGTATAGCTAATCTAGAATTTACTATAAATTGGTTAATTATAATCTACGAAATTTCAGTTTTCGAATTTATCGCTGTAACACTCGCAATTGAAAGTTTGGAATCTTGAATAGTTAAGGAATTCCGACGAAGCATACAACGTACTGCTGGTAATCAAGCTGGTAATCAAAATAAGACTAAATACAAATTTAAAATAAATTTCTATTTGCTTTAACCCAAAGCCTGTTTCCTAGAATACAAATAGACATTACCTAACTATTCCTTTTATTCAATTTATCAACATTTAAATTACCACGAAATTGTACGAGCTTCTTTATTACCTGTGCAATCGCAATATCCTTCCTGACAAGTTATTTCTTGATTATTAGGGCACAAATGTCCAGCGCAGTCATCAGTTGATTCACATTTTACTATAATTAAAAATGAAAAAATTCTATGGCTAAGTTTTTTCACACAAGCTGTTTGTTTTGAAGGATGTAAACAAAATTTTTTTTGTCAAGTTGGCTTAGGAATTACTACACAGGTTCAAAAAGAGGAAGGAATCGTGTTACAGATAAACCATGACTAACTCTTTAACTGTCCTGTTCATAAAAAAATTATATAGGGACTGGCTAAATTTTTAGGTGTATTACTCCCAGAAATATCACGTCGATCACCTATACATTATTTATTCATTGGCAATGCTTAATTTTACAATAATAAAATTTTCTCACAGGTTTACAAAAATCATGCAACTGTCAACCAAAGTTTCCCACATAAGAGTAGACAAAAACAAAGTTACGATTGGAGATATAGTTGTATATAGTTGTATCGTTACGATACAGTTGTACTATAGTTGTACATTGCTGGAATATTCCTTTAAAATCTGCATGTTTAACCCTAACTGGCGTAAGTTACTTTTCCTCTCACAAAGATAATCTTTTTCTAATAACAGACCAGTTTGCACAAATCTTGCATAGTCCATGCCGAGGTACACATTTATTGAATTAGTGAACATTATCAACAAAATTGCTGTAGGATCCCATACAGAATCGGATGTTATAGACAGAAACATCAGGAAAAAAGAGGAAGTGCTGGGAAGTGTTTAGTAATAAAATAACAATCGATAACAGTTACGCTGCTATAAATGGTCTGAGTAATGCTAAGTTCTTTAAAAAACGTGCAAAGACAATTAGCACTTAAATCATTAGCTCTAACCCCCGCCAGAACGGGCCACTGCTAATAATACTGATTAATACACGTTCTAAATTCTGACCCCTTTAAAGTTTACAAAGCTAACTCAAAGGTAGGCAGTACATGGCTCTGATGATGCACTTCTTCCATTTATTAACAGAATTGGTAACTTCTTGTTCCACTCCGTGTTGCACCTCTGCGACTGACGATTGTTACTTCTTGCACACTGATCCATGCATCTCTTGTGTAGTTGCAGTAACACATTCATTGACTGCCATCCAAGCTATTCAAGAATTTTCCCGACTATTACTTCCTCGGCTTTGTGTTAGTTCGAAACAGCATCTACAATTCTACACACCACTTTGTCGTGGTTTTCCATTACTACGGGCATGATATCATCATCACAACATCCAATTGCTGTATTAAAAATAATAATAATAATAAAATTGTTTAGCCGATTGTAAGAGTTCGGCAAGGAGACGGAAGGGCATGGCCACTGACACCGTTCCCATTTATTAAAAGGAAATGGTATGTTTTGGAGATTTAAAAACTCAAGAGTTGAAGCAGGCCAATTTTGCGGTGCGAGGAGATCACCGACAGGTTGAGCAAAATATTGTTAATCGTACGTTCGTTGCAGGAAACTTGAAAGGTCCACCTGGAGAAGGCCCCGACGAAAAGCTGATATGGTCTTGGACATGACAAGGTCGTCCGGCAGTGAGTTCCATGGATTCACCACCCGAAGAGCGAAGAAATACTTTCGACAGTCCAACCGTGGTTTATTAACTACCAGTTTAAGGGAGTGTCCACGCGTAGCTTTATAATGCGACATGTCAAAGAAGGGGGTGATAACTGGGAAATTTTCGTGTAAAACCTGGTAAGTCAGGGCAAGATCTGCATGCAGGCGACGCAGTTCTAATGGTTGTAGGCCCGCACGCAACAAGCGTTTACCGGATTTCAAGTTTCCCATGTCTGGAAGTGATCTTGTAAAGAAACGCTGTACCGACTCCAAATGGTCAATGTCAGACAAAAGGTATGGAGACCATACGGGGCTAGCGTATTCAAGAAGTGGCCGTACAAAGACCTTAAAAGCCCAGACACGGGTGTTAGAATTTGCTCGAGCAAAACAACGATTTACGATGTGAAGTCTCTTGAAAGCTTGTGCAGTTATTTTTGCACAGTGGGTAGAGGGTTTTAGGTCAACTGTGAACCACACACCGAGGTCCTTAGCCAAATCCAAAGTGGGTAGTAAACTACCGTTTAAATGAAAAGGGGCAACAGGGTTTGTTTTCCCAAGGTGAAAAGAAAAACATTTCTCCACAGAAAGTGGCAGTTGCCAGACTGTTGACCAGTCAGAAACAGCTTGAATCGTTGAATCCAGTAGGTCGTGGTCACTTGTGACAAGTACTTCCGTACTTGCCTTTACATCGTCAGCGAATTTAAGATTTAAAACATCAGATGTAGGTTGAGATGGTAATAAATCGGACGTGAATAGAACAAATAGTAGAGGCCCCAGGACTGAACCTTGGGGAACCCCACTTGTAACTGGAAGGCTAGTTGATAACTCCGTAGCAATGCGCACTTGCTGAGATCGATTCTGTAGGAAAGCTGTTAACCAACCTAATAGAGGGTTTCTGAAGCCAAGTCTGGTTAGTTTTGCCAGAAGTTTTGTATGTACCACGGAATCAAAAGCACGTTTGAAATCAAAATATATTACATCAGATGCAACACCAATGTCAGCAGCGGTTGTCCACCGATCAAGTGCTACAAGTAATTGAAGGGTAGTAGATCGTTTTGGGAGGAAGCCGAATTGATTGCAGTCAAGTAAGTTGTTTAAAGTGCAATACTCAAGCATGGTCTCCCGAATAAATGCCTCCATGATTTTACATGGAACCGAGGTTATAGCTATTGGTCTATAATTTTGTGGCAAGGATGCATTTCCCTTTTTAAATATTGGGGTTATAATTGCTTGAGACCAGTCTGTAGGAATTTTACCAGAAGATAGCGAAAGTTTAAAGAGATGAGTCAGAGCTGGTGCTATCTGCCAGGCAATCTGCTTATAAAAAAAGGCTGAGAAACCCTCTGGGCCAATTGCATGGCTAGGTTTAATGCCCGAGAGAGTACGCCACGTTTTCAAAACATCAAAATTTGTAGTAGAGCAAGTGGTGTTTGGTTCAGTGGAACCTGCTGGGGATGGCGGGATTATATTGTTATCCACCACACCACAAGCCACGAAGTAGGTATTTAAAGCATTTGCTCGCTCAAAATCACCGTTTAGGAAGTTATTATCGATCAGAAGGGGTGGAATCGGTTTAGCAGAACCAGTGGTATTACGATAATGCTTAAATAAAGCTGCAAGATTTCCTTGTTTAATCACTGCTGAGTCCAAACGAGAATGCCAGACCTGAACAGCCGTACAGTAGGTTGATTTGGCAGCCTTGTAGGCTGCTAATGTGGTTTCATTTTTGGACCTTGCATAAGCGTGCCAACATTTTAGTTTTGCACCACCAAGTCGGCGAATTTCCCGCGGGCACTCCTCTCCTCAACCCCGCGGGCACTCTCTCTCCTCAACCTCGCGGGATCTACTTCATACTCCCGAGCCAATCTTCTCTCGTGGCCTATTTTTACCTGTACCTGTTCCTGTAAGATTTTGCGTTGCTTGATAGACGTTTTAGTGGCAGTACCAGTCTATCTCATTGACTCGTATTCCCACACTATTGGCTCGGATGCTTACTGTCAATGCTGGCTTACCACCGCTCCCACATTCACCGGTGTACCAGTTTGTCTCGACTTTCCCTTTTCTTTCTTGCGTGTTTCTTGAGTTTTCCCATCCTATTGCCTCTGCAACGCCATTGTGGAAACCCTGTGCCACATTGACTTGGCATGCGCTTTCATCTGGCATGCCACCTTCCATCTCTCTCTTCCATCTCAGCATGCCTCAGTTTCTTGGAAGATGACTCGTCTCAGAAGATGAGCTACTTTTAGGTTGCCTATTCTTGCATTCTCTAGCAAAATGGTCATATTTGTTATGCTCGATACACTTGACCATGCGTCTTAGCCTACTGCTTTTAAATCTTCTTGGTTGATCCAAGAAGGCAAATGACCGTTCGTTGTGATCACCTTCTTCTTCACCCAACGCTTATGTCTCCGATCATCCTCCAGATGAAAGGTCACCTCATAATCTGCATGTAGTTTTTGTATATGTAAAATCATATTGAAAGAAATCTCTTATAGCCAGGAAAGAGAAATGGCGTCAATCTAAAAATAAGTCTCTCACTCAATGTTTACCCAAAAAAAGGTGTAAAATTGCACGAGAATATATCCACCGTAACATAATGCAGTGGATTTATTGGCCCATTATTATCTGTGCTAACACCTGTGATTGGTGTTGCCATCGAGATGAGATGCAACAAGATTACAGAAAATTCCGTGTCGCTTTTTATTTTAAATTCTCATCACTTCTTGTCTCGGTCTCGACTAGAAAACATCTCTCCTCACCTGGATTCATTGCTGCTCGATCAACTCGACTCTCCTCAGTTTTTTCCCTTGCAATATTGCTATAAATTTATCCAACAACCACGAACATTTGATTAGCATTTTTTATCGAATAATTTACTAAAAGGTCACTTAAGGTAATGGTCAGTTAAAAAATAAGCCCGTGAATCATTCGCTGTGGATTTCTTTATTTCAAATGGCATGCCAGTGGTAATTTCATTTTTGTTTCACTTTCTGTTTGCTCTACTCAGTCGATCATGGCGTAACACGTGTAAGGCTAAATTAGACTTTGTGTCTCTCAGAGATGAAAGGGCCGCAAAATGAACATCTAGGGTGACCACAAAACCAATATTTTCTCAGATCTAGCATGGTCTGTATTAAAGAGAGGGATTAGCATTTCCATGTCTGTCATCACGAACGTGGATACGCTGATACACAGGCTCGTTTAAGATAGTTGCAGCATTATGCTGCTATGCTAATTTAATTTTGCATTGCCAAAGATTAAACTTTTGGCTCAAATTGCCATGCGACAATGCTCATTTCCAGCATTTCATTCTTGTGTTATCTACATCTCGCCTTCAATTATTTCTACCTCGACTCGAGTTGCAAACGACTGTCTCAAACTTGTCTTGCCTAGTCGAGATGGATGGTAAAAAAAATTCGAGAATTTCCCATCGCAATGGCAACTCTGCCAGTGTTAGGTATAATTCTGCCATCGCTTTAAAGGTATTTAATATATTCATAGTCGGTCTATGAAAACTAAAGGAAAAATGAATCTCTGGATCTTTCATTTTACGACGTTAGTACTATCAGTTGGTTTATAAAAATTTTTTATCAAGCCAATCGAAAACATCCACTAATCTATTTCTCTTATGAACAGTGTAACTCTGTTATCTATTCTTACTCGTCTACTTCATATGTCACCATAAATCATCATCTTTCTGATCCGAACAAACCTCTATGGTACCATTTTGATCCAATGAATCTCTTCCGTATCGTCATTGTATTTAACTTTTTTTCTTCTGCTGTTAGGAGTGGGTTTATTCGTCTTACTTAAACACTTGACCTTTTTTGTACTCGTTGTCATCTTCAGTTTCCCATCCCCAACTTGATCTGGTTTGTAACGTTTATTAACTTGATACAGCACGTACCCCACATCGTCACAGGCAAAACCTGTAGCCGCATCAGCGAAAACGTTTCAGCCAGGTCTGCTCAATGCTTTTCCTACATGCGTATATCCTCGTTTGAACAACGAGGTGGCAAATCGGAAAATTAAAATAAAAATAGACCAAACCGTCTTGACATTGTATTCGTTTTACTTGATAATAATTGACAGGATTTAAAGCCCGCCAATCTGGTCCAAGTAATACTTGACATAGGCTTGGATTGGGCCCTCGCTTGACATTCGTGTTGATTTAGAGACGATTAGAACAAACCTCATTCAATCAAAGTTGTAATGAATTAATTATTTCAGTGCAGACAGACACTCACACAAAAATTAATTACACCACCTTTACATATTTAGCTGCCTTTTACACTTTTTCACAACATGCTGCAGTGCCTCTGAGAAGTTTCAAAAATTGTAGTATAAATTGTAGTATAAATTGTAGTATAAATTACATAATCTAGCAAAATCCCGTTCTATATATTCAATTTCTGTTGAGTTGATGAAACCATAAATAGGCTTAAACACGAATTGTTACTTTGCAATCAGTGTTCAGGTTGTCAAACTGATTATCTTTTCGATTATACTGAGCTTTGTCTTTTATTTTCCAAACAGAATTCACCATCAAAAGTTTCTTCCTGATCACGTGATTGGTTATGATATAATTGGATCTAATGATTTAGACTGTTAATTAGTCCCTCCGTACTCTAGTCCTCTCCCCTAACTATAGTCTGTTCCACATTACGTTTGCAGGAAACTAACTCTATGATGCCACGTTTCCTTGCAATACGAGTGGAAAAACATGTGGATATCACACTTGTAAACTTTACAGTTACTGTTAGAGTCTGCGAGTGGGATATTTACATGTTTTTGCACTCGTAGTAGAAGAAAACGAGGCGACATACAGTCAGTTTACTGCTAACATAATGTGGAACAGACTATACAAGAATGAAAATTGGATTATTGAGAATAACCACCAGGCATCGTCCTGCAATATATAAACAATATCAATGAAATCAACGCTTGAGTAAATCAAAGTTTAGATTTACATTTATGAGAAAAGTATGATAATTAATTCACTGTAGAAAATAAATAAGCCTGCCATTTACAAGCCGAATTTTCGTCACTCCTCCTTTTTGTCTTCATTACATAATTTTTTCTTTCTCGATTTTGCACTTTACTGAATGAAGACTTATTCTTAAACCAAACAGAAGCGAATTAAAGAGCATGAGAATGGCATAACAGACAACATTTACGTTGAAATAACCTTCATGAAGATTAATGGGTAAAGATTGGTGTTGTTCTTGTTCTTTCAATTCAAAATACACAGCAAAAAAGTTATTTAGGGCATTCTCAACTACCGTTTCAGCCATTATAGCAAAGTTAGTAATCAACACATATAAAATGAGTTTGGGTGTATGACTTCGTGTAGATTTTACTTTGTCATAGACGGAGAGAGAAGACCTATACTACTATTTGTTTTTGTAGTAAACACTTAGGTTTTCCAATCATTATTATCTAGTGCCTTAGGCATACACGACATAGTAACTTTCATGATGGCAATTACTAGTTTTGTACCACATTTCCTTCCATTTAAAATCCCAGTGATCTGTAAAGCTTTTCTTTACTCACTATTAAGCAATGTAGTGCATGGTAAACCATGCCCTAAGTCCAAATTTGGTTTACGTTTTCTGTATTCAGATTACGGGTTCATTCTGAAATTGTACGTGATACTTTGTTACCTAAACATTGGCACACTCCATAAGCGCATCTGTTTTCTTCTCCATCATCACAATAGTATTTAGGACAGTCGTCTGTGGTTTCACACCTATCTAATTATAAAATATAGCAAAGCGATAATAATTAGTTTAGGATATTTTTTTCATTTAATTTTGTTGTTTGCTTAGTATGGATTGAAATTCATCATAAAAAATATCCTCAAGAAATGTAAAAATTGCACGACAAAAACGAAGATACATAAATAGTGTAGGCCTGTAGTGATATATATATTAGGGATTAAATTACATTAATGATAAAATCATGAGAGCTATTTGTTACCTGAACATTCGCATTGCTGTCTCTTGTTGCAAAAAAGTGCTTCTTTTTTTTCGTTTGAACAAATTTCTTCGGGTGCATAACAATCCATAGCGGAAGAACATTCTGCCAGTGGACAATAGTTTTTCATTCAACTAGTTTCGAACACTGGTCCCTAAATTTCTTTATAAAATATGTACATAGTGATTCATTACCTGCAAGAAATAACAGGTAGATCAGGGAAGTGTAGAGATTAGTTTTATTAACAGACTGTATATCTGTAAATTGTGAGCTAGTAAGGGGGGGAGATGAGGCTTAATGGCGCGTCGACAGCTTGGTCATTAGCGCCAACCTCAGTCACAGTGCAGTGGTCCGGGTTGCCACTGCACCACACATTACAGAGATATTATTCAAACCCCTAATCTAAATCTTGTCATACATCTGTACCTCCTGCTAGTAAGGAAAAGTCGTTTAACCACTTACAGGGATACGTTTCAACAAATGTTATTTCATCCATTTAGTCAATGACAGTTTCCCCACTAGGAAAGTTAGTGGGTAAACTTGTCCATTAGCCAATAGGATTCTCTAATTTATTGGAAAAACTAGTATGGAATTAAGTTAAACGTTGTTTCAAATAATTATCAAGATGATCTTTAAAAGCTTCACATGTTCAGTATAAACCCAAATACTTAGGTAATCGGTATTAGAAAGACAGAAAAAATACACAAAATATCAAACTCAAAAAGAAGAAACTATTCTTGACAGGACTTTTCTTGCTAACGCCGGATAAATGTCCATTAAATAATGCATATACACATATGCACATAGACTCACATATGCGTGTGTGTGTGTGTCTATGTATATAATATAGTATTTTACGGTAATTTATATATTTGTATTCTGATCATTATATTATATAACAACACTATCAGGATCTTCAATAATTGGTTAAATTCCAGTTGTAAGCCAACAAAAGGACAACAAAATTATCGTATGTATAGGCGACGAGAACTTAGGCCTCTCACTTTCAAGAGAAGTATTATAACATTGGGAGCATACAGAAATGCTTCAGTAAATCTATACCAAGCTGCTATTGGAGTCTTATCAGGATTGTTTATGTAATAGACTTGAATTGAAGTTGTTATGTGCTGGCCCCACCTCATGTTTTACATTTTACACGGGTTTACTGTTATAATCCCATATAAGGGGTCGGACGAATAGGGAAAAAACATATTCAGGCATAAGCAACAACAAAAAAATATTCGAATATTTGAATATTCGTTCAATTTTTTTCCATGTTTAGGACCGACCACCTCCCCCCTAAGAAATCCGCTTTTCATTAAAATCATAAATTTCATTTAGTCTATCTATTGGCAGTGCAAAGCATACGCAATCTAGCTACAAGTTTAATTTAATCTACGAGGCTAGGCAACTTATAAGGCATACATAACACGACCCCCTAAAAAAAATGTTGAATTGCCCACATCATTTTTCATTTTCCATTACCTGGCTACCATGGCCCTGGTTGACTTCCCCATTCTTTAGTTCTTAAATGGTTTAGGCAGAAGTGCTGCGCACATCCGTATCTTCACTCCAAACCCCCTCCCCTCTGTCCACATGCAAGTCAGAATCCAAAACGTGTGGATTATTCTTATTGCAGATTGGTTGGGAGGGAATTGGGAGGGGAAGAGAGCACAATGCGGACTGGCTGGGACTCGAGATGCCCACAGGAAGACTTAAAAACTAAATAAAAAATATAAAAAAAATGTCAAATGAAACTGAATATTTTTTGCGAATATTCGAATGGAATATATTCTATTCGAGTATGCTCTTAATGAACGAATATTCGAATACTCGTCTGACTCCTAATTCCAAAAATATTTATTTTGAGTATAAACACAGGAGAACAAGGGGCCAAAGGTTGCTTGTGCAAAAATCTAAACTTGAGTGACCGAACTTTTACTGCAGTAACATTAAAGCTGGGAATGCATTGTCTAGTGATGTGTCAATGATGCTACTCCAAATTTATTTGAAGCTAGTTACGACCATTGTATCACTGTTTTTCCAAGGATTCAAAGCATTTTTTTTTACCTAAGCGACAATTGTTGGCTGCAACAATGTTACTACAAAAGTGATGCTATTGTGCGTTGTTGTATGCGTAGCAATAAGTTATTTATTCTGATACTTACAATAATGCTGTCTTACAACAATGATGTATCCGATTTTTTTTATTTGATTTGATTTGATTTTATTAACGAGCCTATATGGTCTATGGAACCGTTCGCTCAATGCTAATGCAAAACTAATTCAAACGCTAACCAAGGTTCACAGAGTGGACAAAGTCAACAAAGGTTTTGCTGAGTTTCATAACAATGAAAACGAAAAAAGTATGGTGATAAGTAGTGGTTATTGGCATACTTTTGCAACAACGGTACCTCTATACGTGATTTATTGTTATAGTTTTGTTCTTCCGAAGCTTAGCCGAGGCGTTAATTGCCGAGGAAGCAAAACTATCATAATAAATCACGCATAGAGGAACCATTCTTGCAAAAGTATGCCAATTAGTTATTTCCTTTTATGGATGAATGCGAATTGTACCATATTTTTCTTTTTATCGTCCATTGTGTTTCTCCTAGTTTTCAACAATCATTGGCCGCTACAATGGCGTTATGGTTCATTATTATAAGTTTAGCAATAAGTTAGATAGGTAGGTTAGATTGAGCAGATGATGTATTAGGTCGTAGTGCTCTTATTAAATAATCAATCAATCAATAAGTTATTTTTGTAATACTTATAACAATACGAACGCTGACGGGATAGCACAGGATCAGTAAAAGTGTACCAGTAGCCGAAGTGATTTACTGTGACACTTAAAACAATGCTGTATCCGATTTATTGCTGAGTTTCATAATAATGAAAACGTAAAGAGTTAATGTTTTTTAATGCTTGCATCTCATATTTTTTCTTTGAGATAAATTAAATAACCAGATTATAGATAAATCAGATTATCAAGCTTTAAAATAAATGAGGTAAACGCTTTTTCATATGATGAGATAAACTAGATAAAGAAGATTTTACGTAAACAAAATAAACGAGATTTTAGACAAAGGTGATAAATTAGATTTGTGATAAGCCAGATAAAATAGATTGGATGTTAAGGATATGAACTAATATTGTGAAAAAGAATATAAATTAGCTTTGACATAAACAATATAAAATAAACTAAGTTTAATGAGATAAACAAGACTTCAAATACATTAGACAAAAGATATTAGAGATAATTAAGGTAAACGACATAATACTTTCATACTAAGTTTGCTTCATCAGATTATTTCTCCTGGAATTCGTATTAATCGGATTCTTATTCAGGAATCGTATCTCAAAGGAATACTCGACAAGTATTTAACTTCCTATTAGCCATATTTACAAAATTGCTTTTTGCTTATTAGGACATTCAAACATAGTTGAGAGAATTCGTGTTTTCACGATCGAATAATATTGAGTCAGTAACCGCATTAGGCAAAAGACCCCAATAACAACAACAATAATTTTTGCGCATTGGTGCAATAAGAACAATAACAGCAGCAACAGCAACAACAAAATATCGTATTCACATTAAAATAAAACTCAAGAGGCCATATAGCAAGCACATAGCGAAAAACACAGGTGAAAAATCATAAAAATAAAAAAACTTATATTTCAGTACCAACGTACATACTGTGGAGCAGTATAAAAGAATAAAAGTTTGAAAAAAAAACCTTTTTCAGGGCTCCCACTTGTCACAAAAATTCATATAGTTTTTTATGAAATGTTATAAATTTGTCATAATTTTTTTTTGTGTTGTAAATATGATAAAATAATACAACTTTTTAGAAAATACAGTAAACAAATTCACACTAAGAGAACTAACATCACAAGTAGCTCATAAGGAAGTTGAGATTCTAAAGAAATCTTGTTCCCTTTCCCTGTTGTAATGTGTACAAGTTTTTGAGGACTATTTCTGTAGCTCCATACTTTCTAAAATAAAAAAAAAATGGCATACAAACAACGTTTAAAAACCACATCTCTGAATGTTTTCACGAATGTGTGTTAAAACTAGCTTTTCCTTTCACTGAACATATTTTCGTACTTTCAAAAATTTGGAAACGTTTTAGTAAAAATAAGATTTATTTAATTTGTTATAGGATATACATTCTTCAACGAATTTATAAAGTTGTGGGTCTTTAACATCTGGCCTGTTAATTGTACCCTCCGCATACTTCCATAAATTACTCTGTTTTAGCAACAAACACATCGAAGTCGCCCCGGTGAGATAATTGCTGCTATTCAACCTTTCCACGCCGAATACCTGATTATTTTCGGTTTCGTTTTGAGTCGCCATCCTTTACTTCGCGTTTTCCCAACGCTTGGCGTCCGTCAGACTAAAAAACGTTGACTCCACTTATTATCTTATTTTGGTCAAATGCACACGTATTATTTTTCTCCCAAAATTAATAGTGTACAATCTTCAAAGACATTTTATCTGCGTTTCAGTTGTCTTGAAAAAACGAAACTGACCATTGACGCCCAACTTCTCGAATAGAAAAAAAAAACAAGATGGCGACTCGCATAAACAAAGCTCCGAATCCGATTTCAAGCCATTTTTCAATCGATTCCCCTACAAGCTCTATTCCCCCACGCCGTATTGTTGCATCTTCAGTCTGACTGAAAATGTAACAATACAACCGTGGGTTTCTTGCTTAGGAACTATCTCAGATGCAAGATCGATCCGAAAATAGTACTGCTAGGTTACTGTTGCAATAAAAGGGTAACAATTACTTTAAACCCTGAATTTAACCCTACATCAACCCTACTGGTGCTGTTTAACCATGTATTACCACCTGGTAATAACTACTCCAGTTATGAGATATAAGCTTTACAGTCAATGTACAAGTATCAACAATTGGGATGCAATTTTTGCAAGGAAGTGTTTTACCTGACAAGCTTTCATAACCCGAAGTGACAAAACTATCATGGCACACAAAGGCGGGACACTGAAAACCGTCTAGAACATGTTAAACTGGTTTGTTATTTTGAAAACTTCTTGTACTTCTGGAGGAATTTTTTTTTCCGCTAGGAAAACTTTAAAAACGAATGAGTGCGACAGTTTCTAAACTAGACCTGTTTGCTAGGAAATTATCAGGAATATTTTTACATCGTCAATCTGGCTCCAAGGTTAGGGTTGTTAATGAGTGACCAAATTCTCGTGATCAAATTCACTACGAAATATTGATGAAAGCAGTGTTCTGCCCTAATGAAGTCCGGGTGACAATGCTTCAAGACTTGCTATCAATAGGATAAGTTACCATTCGAAACTATGAAGTCAACAACAATGCAGTCACACGCTCAGATTTCCATTGATGTAAAACGAGAGCTTAGCCTAAAAAAATCACTGGAAAAAAATCATAAAAATGCTTGAACGAATACGTTGGTGCAGGCAGATAAACATAACTGAAAAAAATTGGTCTATACCTACATGAAACACACAGACCAGATTTAAAACATGAAACACAAAATAAAAACAAAATATCATAAAAAAAACTTTACAGTTGTTTGTCAAGGGTAGAGGGTATACGCAGCCATGCGAAATGTGGATTTGAAAATTGGTCAAATTTGGGATAGCTCAGATGAGCAGCGGCACTATTTCCACTTAGGGGGGGAGACCAATCACGACTGTGGTAATCTAAAATTGGTCTCATAAAACCGTAAAGGTGCGCACTTCTTTTCTTGTAAAGATATTAATAAAAAATAATAGATCACAAATTTTTACTTCGTGTGAATTATTTCTAGAAAAACTCATTCGAGAAAAATATGTTATGACAATTTAATCAATTCTTCTAAATTCAGTTTGTTTTTTAAATAAAATTTTGAAGCCTTACGTCTTCTAACGCAAACTGCTTTGTGTAGAAGAACTGAATCAATTTTTAACTTTACTAGACGTTGTTGAAGAAGAAATTAGTCTAGTAAAAAAGGTAGAAACCCGGGAATTAGATTCCAGAAACTTCCAATCATCGTAAAGGGCCAATGTACGGTACATAAGGGACCGCTCTGATTTTCTCAGGGATGTGGTTTGTAAAATACAGGAATACAAACTGTTTTAGCTATCTTTAAGGTTGGGGGGGGGGGAGTTGACGTCATGGCTTAAACCTAGATCCCTTAAACAGGGCTAAAGTGCTCAATGTGTTTAAAGGGGAAACCTACGTTTTTAAATGTTTTATGATGATTTATGATGCACAATTTTCTACAAAATGCCTCTCAGATTCAGATTTGAGGTCGAGCCTCGAACCCACACAGCAATGGTACGAATAAAAAAATGTTTTTTGATTATGACGATTATGAGGAACAAATGTTTTGTCGATCATTAAAGCACAAACATGAATTCTTTCTTCAAATATCTGCAGCATGTTACCAAGCCAGATTTTATTTTAAAGTTAAACACCAGGAGTGTGTTGGTGTTGGTTGCCTGGCACACACTAGTACTGCAATCGAATATGATGAGAACTAGTCAGCAAAAATTCGTTCATCCACAAGATTATTAATCAGACTACCTTCAGGCGCCAGATAGGATAAAGAATTTTCCTCTGGATACCTGGGTTTGCCTGTAAGATATTCTTTCAAAAATAAGATACACTTTCAAACAAATATACGTGCCTATACGTGCATATATACATGTAAACATATGACATATGACTGCCTGAGCTGGGAATCGAAATGTTTATATGTATACATGCACGTGTTAAATGCTGCCTATGGACATTTCTTTTTGCCTGTGTCAGTATGGCTCAGCGGTAGGTCCTCGGCCTTTGTTTTCAAAGGTCGTTGGTTCGATTCCCCGCTCAGGTAGTCTGACATATAAGTCAAAAAGGCACCTTACATAAGTTTGCAACTGTGTTTATTTGACTCTAGTGCCTTCGACTTTGCGTTCTGTTACAGAATAAACTGGGTAAATATAGATGGTTTTTGATCTTTCATAATTGAACAATTGACTTCAAGTGTGAATTGATCATGATAATTTTGATCATGATAATTTTTGATCAAATAATGATCATGATAATTCATCATCGAGTTTGAATCTTGACTTCCTAAAACATAAATTAGGCTTTCAAACATCAAGGCCTTAAGACCCTAGCGTGTTCGCGAAAATAATATTTTCCTGTGTTTAAGAACCTTCAGAGGAAATTTCGAGGAGAATTATCTCCTCAGTTTTCATTGCAATTTTTTTGCTGTCTGTGCGTTATCTACAGTCCTGTCGAAAAATCGAACTGCTCCCTTAACTAAGGCAGGGATGGAATATATTATCTCCTGAATTACTTACCTACGGTTGGTTCGTTCTTTGCCTGTTGGTCAGCAGCTTCTTGTCTTTCAACCTTCTTTTGCCTTATTTCATTTCTTGCTTTTGTTTCAGAGTCTTCGTCGTTCTGGGTGTCATCGTCTGAAGACTCCTGACCTTTTTCTTCACTAGGCGATGTTTTCTCTTCATCTGAAGCTTGCCAATACACAAGGTTGAATACATATTTTGAGGGTCATGGTTATGGAACGTATTCTGCCATACATATCATTTTCAGTAGCGTTCTGTAATTGCAGCCACGTAAAATGTTCGTTGTTACAAATTACAACACAAGATAAGCATTTCGTTAAGGATTAAAGAAGAACGATTGAAGAAAGAATCGGTCCAACACCCTGTTTAGCTCACTAAAACTAAATTCATTTGTAAGTATTTTAGAAACATAAGAAACCTGACTGGGCACCACCTCGATGGCAGTATTTTGATTAATGTATTTATCGACAATGCCCAGAATAGTTAGGGTAACATGAGTGTAGAAGAGGTAGTGGGGTATTATCTATTGCCAGAGGAGGTGGGTTACGTTTGTTTAGAACAGAGAGGAGAGGGTTAATGTGTGTTAAGAAGAGATGGAGCAATGGTGGGAGTTTTAAGGGGTCAAGAAGATGTGGAGACATTGAAAGAGACTACAGAAGAGGTATAGGAGTTAAAAGAGACTGGAGAAGAGTTACAGGTGTTAAAAGAGACTGGAGAAGAGTTACAGGAGATAAAAGAGACTGGAGAAGAGTTACAGGAGTTAATAAAGACGCAGGAAGAGGTGGAGGGTTTAAAAGAGACTCCAGAAGAGGCAGGGGTTAAAAGAGACTCCAAACAGTGTCAATAATGGAGGGGCTAAAAGGGTCTCCAAAAGAGGCAGGAATAAAGTGTGGCAAGAGAGGTATGATGCTTTTGTGCATGCAGAACAGTGGTGGGGTGTTAACGTATGTAAAGAAGTACTATTTGGATTCCAATGCTACAAACACACAGTTGCTTACTAGTAATGATGAAAAACTGTCTGGTGTATAAATTAGAATAATATTTTGCATGACCTAAAACACTCGCTTCTGGACTGATTCTCCATAAGATAGTGCCTCTTCTTAATATGTCAATCCTGGTGGTTATTAAAAAAAAGTCAAATGGTGTAAACCAACAATTTAAATAAAGAATGAAATGTTCCGAAACAACTTACTGTCATTTCCAAGCTTATAATATTCAAAAGACACCCTATACCGCTAGGTAAAAAAACCTCAAATGCATCATCAAAAAATAAAATGCAAGTTTGCTGGTATTCAGCAGTATCGCTAATAATTTTGGACTACATTGACCTTCATTTGAGTATTAGTAGCAAGATAAATGACAAAAAAATTACATAAAAGAAAATGTCAATTAGACTGCTGTTTGATGAATTGTCACACAAATTCCCGTGACCATAAATCATTGTCGATTGCCTTAGATGTTTTCTCAAGGTGATCTCCAGCCTGGAAACGAGTGCTGGCCGAAACAAAATTGCACGTGTTCCACATTGGTTCTGCAAAGAGCGTGAAGTGGTCTGCCCACTCCATAGGCATAGTGAAACTGCGTGCAAAACCTGTAGTTACTGTCAGGCGATATTTCACATCTGAAGATCAAATTATTAAAGTTTTGGTTCTTTTCTGCTTTTGTTAGACCGATCTTGAGTGTGCGTTCTCGGGTCTGATCTCCGGGTCTTATTAGGGATTTTGATCTGGCGGAGTCGATGCAACATTCATCCACACAAAAAATGCCAGATACACTAAGAAAATCTAGCATAGTTGAGCTATTCTGATAGATTGAAAATCCTGAAAGCGTATTCCTTTGAGTTATGCCAGTAGAAGAGACAATTGGCTCTGATGTGCTCCTTATTAAAAGACCAGTATAACGAAAACATGGTCATTTTTTTCTCTCTCTGCTCGGACAGTATGGCCAGGGCTAACTTAATTATACTCGTGGCACCGAGGTTCATTCAAAACTGTAGAAATTTTTTTTTTCATTACGGGTGCTGAACATTTGGAACTCGTATCTGAGGGATGTAGTATGGCATCGCTTCACTTGCCATATTCAAGACCATGCTATGCAACTGCAAACAAAAGACATGTTAGATTGTGATAACATTCCTTTATCTTAGGCTTGGTGAGCAATCCTGCATGATCCTTCCATGTCCAGTTACATTAATGTGACAAAATGAATATTATTATAAATATGGCGCACTGCAGCGCCAACTGGCGTTGTGTTTCCAGTAATTTTTTCTGTACCTTTTATTTTGTGACCATGTTCCAAACTTAGGCCAATAATAGTCCGCAATTAAAATCTGTTTTCTGATTCTTCTTGTGGTTTTTTGCTAGTCAGTAGGCATAAATATATAAGTATTTGCAACTAATTTGTTTTTTTATCGTATAAGCCAGCTAGACGTTAGAAGCACACGTTTTTTGAAAGTAACTCAACGAGAAAGCAAACGATTGTTATAGAACGAACACTTAGTCCCCCTCACGGCTCTTCAACCAAAGTAAATGTGTGGTTTCCTTGGTAGTAATTGTTGTTCCTTACATTTAAAATGTACCATGTTCTTTAACATTGCTAAGTTTTATAGACAATTATTTCCGCTTTTTCCGTTCAATTCAGGTACTACATTTAGTATATTGGGTATTGCAGTTGTCTTTATCGTCACACTTTTTGTTGAAATACTAGCAACACTTAAGGGTGATTACGAGGAGCTATTCCTTTTTTGTTACGCTCGGGCGGAAAGGCAATGGTCAACTATGTTTGACAATGGCCTAATTTGCTGATCGTTATCACCATGGTAACGACAGAATAGTCAAGTGATGCTAGGAAGCTGCCTCATCCTTTATGAGACCAGCAATGATAGGCCGTATTAGTTTAAAAATTTGCTAGGCCTCCTAAATGGAATTCTGTCATATTTTTGTTACGTGGCGATTATGTGAGACAGTCAATTCTAACAGAAAAAAGTGGGGACAGCTGAATGCGACAATTTTATCCGATAAAATAACTTGTAATGCTTTTATTTGTCGTAAATAGACGTGATTGGCTAATGGCTACTGTTTAGTGACTCCTGGTTGGTTAGTTACCGTTAGAAAATTATGAAGGTAGACTCCACAGTGAAAACAAGTAGCTACGTCATTCAAAAAAAAGTCCTGCCAAATTTAATTCGCATCCTCATGCGATGTAAATGATGTAAATCCTTATGCGATGTAAATGATGTAAACCGCAGTTAAACAAAATCTACATTTTCCAACATTTATTGATAGTGATATTTTTAAAACCTGTAGTATTTCCAACGGCTAAAAACGTAAAAACTAGTTTCCCTAGCCTTCTGTCGATTAAAAGCAGACCGTCTCTTGATTTTTTAAGATTATACTTTTCTCCACGCAGCTGATATATGAATTCTTTATTTCAGCCCTGTTCTTTGGACTCGTAGCAACAGTTTGAAGTTATTCCTTTGTAAGTATTTGAACGAGAAAACTGTTCCTCAATTCTGTAGAAATATGTACGAGGTTATTGAACTTAGAAAACTTGCCGTCCTTTTTAATAAGGCCAAACTATTGTGTTTTATTATTTTATTCATTGCATTGTAATTATTTTAAGGATTTTATTTTGCATTAATTTAAACTGGTGTAAGTTGTGTATTTACTGGTGAATCTACCCAATATAACATAACCTACCCAAGCCATATCTTCCGATTCCCTGCCTCTATTGGTGACGAACAAAGCTTCATGTAATTTCTTTGATTCCAAGAGCATCACAAAATTGACGTATTGATTATTTAGTCGCCAACTTATTGAGATTGCTTGTCACAGTTCATTCATCACATTCATCAACACGCCTGCGTTCATCGTATTCCTCAATTACATCATTCAAAACATACGATTTGTCTGTTTGTTTGCACGTGTTTACACCAATTTCACTAGAAGTAAGGCCTTACGAAGGTGGGACTAACCCTAAATGAAACATCGATAGAGCAAAGAGAGAAACGTATTGTCATGGTTTATTTTACGTGGAAATCGCTCATGTTCCTCGCTCAATCAACGTACCGCCTTTCTTCAGAAACGCGAATGTTTGTAAATCTTTTAATACCTATAGGTCTGATTTTTTGTGCATCAGTCTGTTGAAGCAAAATCAATTAAGTTGTATATGTAGTATGATGCAAAATATTTCGTCCCTTTAGGTTTCTTGTAACTAGGTGTGCAGGTACATTTGTAACCGGCAATCCATTAATTGAAATTTCATATTTCATAACAAGTGACCCAACAATGACTGGCCCCAAAACAAAGTGAAGATAGCAACAGCATTGTTAGTCTTTAAATTCTTTCCTGCTGCTTTTGAGGTCTATATTTGAGTTTTGGTCGTGTAACTTCATAATGATGCAAAACGTGTCTTCGATTTGAGTGTTAGTTTTTCATCTACCTATCAGCTGCTCACATGGAATGATACGGTAACTATGATTGTGATGTCCTAGGCGGGGACACACCTTAGCCCAGCGTGGGCACCAATGGTAATAAACACACGGACTACCAGAGTGTAGGCTACAGCTGATAAGACAGCGAACTTCCTGTTTACTGCTCCTTAAGTACAGGGAAGTCATGTGATACACTTAAGATTATATACAATTATGGAACAGCCTATTTAGTGGTTAAAGGGTTATCTTGGTAGGGTTAACATATAGACATGAAATTGATGGCTGCCATTGTGGAGCACACAAGTGACGACTCCACAATGATCACAAGCTTTCGGATGGGAAACTGATAGATTTGCATTAATCTGCCTTTACCCCAGATTCCTAA
This sequence comes from Lithobius niger, assembly GCA_023313725.1. NCBI lineage: Eukaryota > Metazoa > Arthropoda > Chilopoda > Lithobiomorpha > Lithobiidae > Lithobius > Lithobius niger. Next base: position 38,744 of record JAHWFP010208351.1, on the reverse strand, counting down.
TGACCTTCTTTAACTTAATGGTTCTGAAATATCACTAGGTGGAATGCAAAACCCTCAATATTCATGTCAGCCTTCCATTCACCAACGTATTTCCCCGAAATTTCAACGAATAAATTTTGACTCTGTTGCAACTGCTATCCACCAAGCCTTAAAAAATTTAATAAAAAAATTCGTATTTCGGTGTTATGCATATTTTAACACAGACAAGGTCTGAAAATTAATTCTGCTCTACAGGCCTCACACATCGTGAAGAAAGTGGTTGAAACTGTAAAGGGTAATTTTTCAATTGTTTAACTTAATTTATCCGCCCTTATTTTCATTTTTTTTAACTCTTGATTTCTTAAAGTGCCACTGTCACCGATTTAAAACCGTTCGCAAATACCCTAGCGCCATCTAGCGGCAGTGATATTGTTAACCTGTATAGCGTGCTCCCAGATGCACGAGGACGTATCAAATTTTCACTCAATAATCAAGAAGGCTCTTGGCTTGTTTGTTTCGTAAAAAGAAATGACATTGTACATTCCTTCGTTTCAAGCACGTGCTAGATAGAACTAGATAAGCTATATGTTGCCAGATTCTGCAAACTTTCAATCGATGGTAGTGCCACTTTAAGCCTCATACACAGTACATTGAACTTCCAATATTAAAATATGCATATTTTTTTTAAAGATTTAGTAAATGTTAGAAGTTCATGTAGGACATGAACGTCTTTATTTCCTTCGTCCCCTACTCCAGTCATAAATAATGATGTGTCCCTTGGAACTACACACTGAACTAATGGCTGACATAGCCCTTTTCAAAGTTGTAATTCAGCTTTTTTAATTTCTTGTATGTTAACTGCATTTTGTACACCAAATTTAGTGCTGCATCAGACATTTGCTGGCAGAAACCTAATGTTGTTAAACCTGTCAGGCATGACCGGGAGTTAAAAAATAGTTCAACGAGAACTATTAATGAGATCCTGATCTTAAGTAACACGTCTTTTTTTTCAATATTCACCGGATTTTGAGCAAAAAAATACTATGTAAACACTGTACACTAATCTTATCACTTACCTCTGCAAAATACGGGAATAAAAAATATACATATTACCCACTTTCCTAATCTGCCCATTTCGTAGCAGAGTTGTGTGAGGCGTTAGTCAAAACATTTTGCTAAATTGTGTTTATTGCAAATCAATTTTTACTTTTGGTGATATTAATGGAATAAACAGTATAACAACAATAAATTACTTTTTCTCGTTGCAGCAATAAAATACTTTTTCACGTTAGTTTTCAACTTCATCTTTAATGTACTGCCACAGATTTAGCTAAGCAGACACATAACAGTAATTTAATTCCTTGTATTTGATACTTCGAACATGAACAATAGCTTAACTCATATATCAGTTCTGGAAGCAGACTAAGCAAAAAAAACGCAAGTTTATAACGATGAAACTGGTGGCATTTGTTATACTAAACTATTATTAATAAATGGCCATATTGTTCAATGTTCATGTTGTTCCTTCAGTAGCTTAGCACAGTTTAGTTTCTGTAATTCAAATGACTAATTTAATAGCTATGAAGAGATATGCAGGTAAATTGGAAATAAGCCATCAACAGTTTTTTTAGGACAGAGGACTCATGTATCATGTACCATAGCTGCTATAATTGCTATAATGTATGGGATAACTTTAGTGCTGATTGTTTACCGCTGTCTTCACTCACTCCATCCACGCACTCCACCTCATCAAGATGACAGACTGAGGTATTTTATTAAACCTAAGTCGTTTTCCTTGAATCAAGGAAGTAGAATCCAGAACAAATACGGACCTCTAACTTGGGTCCGTAGGAACGGTGAAGGGGTTTGAGGTTTCTGTTTGTTGCACAATCCCCCATCCCCAACCCAGAAAAAAGGATATCAAGAAAATCCAGAATTCGACGACATAAATGTCCCATAGGTCCAGGATTTTAACGCCACACTCGAGCCTATGTCCTTAAATTGAGTAACAAAGCATCCTTAGGTTCCTAAATCATGGGTGAACAAAATGTTTTTATTTTGTTTTACTCGTTCAGGCTTTCTCCAACTCAACGGAATGATAAGGTGCATTGTCCATGATAATTAGAGAACTAGGAGGAATATTAGGCAGCAGTTGATCTTCAAACCATTCCTTGAAATAGTCACCGCTCATTTCGTCATGGTAATCGGCCGATATTGTTTTGGAGCGAAATAACATCTTGGCATTCGGTACGAATCCTGTGCTGCCGCCTGCATGACGCAACATAAGCCTTTTTCTTGGTGTTGAATGTGGTTGTTGAGGTTAAAAGCTATACGCCCTGCTCCTGACAGCAAGATTACACCACACAGTCATAAAAATCACAAATGCATTTAATTTTCAAGGGATAGATTTCCCCCTTGGTCACAATAAAACATACACCAAGGGGAAAATCTATCCCTTGAAAATTAAATGCATTTGTGATTTGTGATTTTAATCTTGCTGCCAGGAGCAGGGCGTATAGCTTTTAAGCCTTTTCCCTTTTCCCTTTGGAATCAAGCGTCCACGAATTTTTAAATCAACATTATGCCATTGTTTCTATCTACCATGGTCAGCATTTACCCACGTTTCATCACGATAAATAAGTGGCCTCCCTGCTGTACGTACCTCTCTTATTTTCCTTAAATAACAAAGACGTGAAACAATATCGGGCCACGCAATGTAAAATTTATGTGCGTCGATCTTGCCATACTTCATTTTTTTACTTATTGCGCAGTATGCGACAGAGAGATGTTCTACTGCCTGCAAATCCGGTGTTGGCAACAAATTTAGAATGGATCGATTCTATTGTTGGATAATCGCATGCTTGGTGAATTTCACTTACAGTAGCCCTGACAACAGACAACTCGAACTAGTCCAAGTCGGTGTGGGTGCGGGTGGGGCCGTTTCCTTCCCGGCGAGTAAACGAAGGACCGGCGGCAGTTTCCCTGACAAGGTTGATTGTTGAACAGCCTAACTTGCTGGCGTCCGTAATTCTTAACACTGTTTTAACTGATACATTTGTAGCTCCTTGACTCTTGAAATACTGTAAAACGTTCCAAATAATACCTCTAACTTGACTGTGGAGAATTTGCCCTTGCTTGCTGACACGAACATGATCGGAAAGCGACGCCATTGCTGTTGGTCTAATAGCGTTGCCATGGCGACACAGTTATAAGAGTATAGAGGCAGGGCGCATTTTTTTCCATGAAAGATTAGTAGTCATAAAATGACCATATAAGGAAAGTCTTCTTTCCTGGCAAATAGTATAGTTGTGTTAGTAAATATAATGCATAAACGCACAAACCATGATTGATTACACAAGTTTATGTTAAGCTAGCATTGTGACTGATATGTAACTCAGTACTGTAGTCCAAACCAAGCACATGATTACTAAGCCCCTATTTATTTCAAATAGGATGCAACCACACGGTGTAGATAAAACCATAAGAGATGGGAGGAACATTAAACTGATAGACTTGGTTGGAGGATACTTTTAAATGAACAAACTAGGTCATATAAATAACTCATGGATTGCATCGAGGCTAGGAACCTCAAGTCAAAGACATGTCTAGACAGTTCTAGATAAGAAGCACGTGGCTTCAAGAAACCGCACTACCCCCAATTTCATCACGGATTGGCTAAAATCTTGTCGTTAAGAGGTCAACATCAAAGGAGGTTTATTGTACAATAATGTCCCAACAAAGTCCTAATCATCGTGCCCCTTTTGTTGGTACGGTATACAAACCAAGGGATACAGTGAGCTCTCTCTTTTTCCTATGTCGGACACCAACGAGTCATCAGGAGACCCCTTTCAAAAGTATGCACAACGTCCGACCATCGTCGGAAGCCAGGTTTCCACCTCAATGCTACTGTGGTCGATAGGGGTCAACAATTAAATACAAGCACCTGATGCGAGAAGACCACAAGGCCATTCAAACACACATTTTATTTCCAGTCATGGTCTCAATAAATTCCCTATAACACAATGCTAAAACCCCATAAATGAGTAAAGTGGATGTTTGGAGATTTAGTTCCTTCTTGCTCCAAGGGATCTTTGCCCTGTTCTGGCTTCTGTCTCTCAAGGTGACTGGCAGGCAAGGTGGGAGACTGGAACTAATGGACGTGTCCTAGCTGTCATCCACCCCACAGTCAGTCCACCAGAGCTCCTTGCTGCCTGACTTGGCAAGATGCAAGAATTCTCTGACGGTTGAGGACTGGCCATGTGTTGCTGTGGGTGCACCAGGTTTGCAGAGGCCTGACCCGCGACTGTAGCACAGTGGAAGAGACGGTCAACCACTTTTAGTTCTCCTGCCTGTGCTGGGTCTGGTGCCGGTGGCAGCCCTTTGCTTGCAGTGCTGGGTGTACCCCCTCACACTGTGAATGCGCTGCAGTTCAACTGAGTGGTTATTGTGTTCTGCAAGGCAACTGGCCGAAAATTGTTGGATATATGGGCTGAGAGGGAAGTAGGAGGAGTGAAATGATCAAATGTCTGAGGTCAGCAGCTGTGTTGGTGCCCTCTGCTGTCTCCTACTCACTTCGGTGGTAGACTGGTTTTATTGGTGTTGCTCTGCTGTTATGGTGTGCTCTTGCATAGACTTAGTTGTAGGGTAAATTAAGGTTCAGCAAACGGCTTAGAGCCATGTATGCTCACGATAAGTAAATAAAGTAAAAATAAAAACAAAATCGTTGTCGCCTACTGTACATGGCTGGTCTGGGAAACACACAGCAAATAAACCTAATCCACAGGCAGCATAAAAAATAAAGTCTTTTTTCAGGTAACTCAATTGCATCGTCACTTCTTGTCACAAATTACAACAACAACTATTGACTGCAACTTTCTGTCTCCACAGTCACAAAGAGATAGACATGTGCACACGTCTCGTTTCACGTACTCGTACACATTGTCATAACAATGTCTTTCTTTTGAAGTGGGCACACGATTGTGTGGTACTGCGTTACACAACACATTCTTCACGGTTTATGCAACGGTTGCTTGTTCAACAGTTCTATAAGTATGGCAGATATTCATGGAAAAAAAGGGACTCCCCTTAAAGGTTTTATAATGCGAAATAAAATCCTGGAGAATATGTGAAAAAATTATTTACTGAAAGCCGGATGCAACTGTAATGTACCATAAATGTTTCAGCTTCTGGGCCTATGCAGGCTGGCCTTAATGCTGCTCCCTCCAAATATTTTCCCAGGTTGTGCCGCTTCAGTAAGATCAACATAACGATGCACCTTTGGTGTTATATAGTTTTGTTACTACATTATGCAATGATCTTCAAGGCCAATTATTTTTGACATTCCTCTAGAGGGGGTTAACATGAAATTCCCTAGAGCTGCAACAATAAATGAATAATTGCAAAAAACGAATGTGGAAGATTTTAAATGGTCAATAGAAATTTGATAAACATTTTTTTCGTTTTATTACTTGCTTCGAATGCGTTTATACTTTGTTCCATTCCATGATAGTAACGTATTTAATGTAAACAAGCAGACTTTCGTATATTCATCACCGAGATCTCACGAACGATTCTAATTAGGCTAATCAATGGAAAACCTCATAGATTTGCCACTCAATCTTCGGCTTTCTTACCACATTGTTACTGAACGATGCTGTCTAACTGATACAAAGACAGCATAAAGCACAAATATGCAAAATAGGACAATAGTACTGGGGTTGCAAAGTGGGATGCTAAAACGTTGTTTTCGTTTAGTTGCGGGAAACAACATATATCGCCACGATTTTTTAAAGGCGATTCTTTTTTTGGCGTGGTCATTCTCAAGAATTAATTTGCGAGTATGGTCTCGCATTTCTTTCGTTTCTTGTTTACTTTTTTTCTATGATGTGAGTTCTTGGTTTAGAGGGATACTAATTGCTATATTGGAATTTCCATCGTTTCAAAAGCCCTCCGCTTGGATCACTACGACTGCTCTGAAGGCTGCATAGTGACTCTAGTATTAAATAACAAACGTTACCTTCCATTGAATGCATTTCACTTATTCCTTTTCATCAGCATTAAACATTTGCAACCTAGGCCGGAAACCGTATTCTGAACTAGTTTTACGATCCTGCCCCTCCAATGTCTAGCTCTCCTAGTAAATTATTTAGGTGGTGCCAGGATCAAGAATGTAACAAGCAACGCACAAGGATCAATGGTTAATGTCTTGCAGTGTTGATTTCATGACGTGTATTTAATCGAACATGGAAGTAGGTCGAGTTCCACGACGTGTTTTCATTGATTTGTCTAGTAGGCATTTATTTACTGTGACGATGGATTCAGTCTGTTCAGATTTGCCGCAATGACATGCTAGGAAGAAAGGTAAGTAAGAACACAGGATTATTTTCTTTGTGTTTCCAACTAAACTTAAAAGACATTAGTAAAGCAGCGAAGCCACAGTAGTAAGTCAGTGAATTACTAGCACCATTTGACACATTTGTTACCCAGCAGTTGTATACTTCTAGAGATTATGTGTAGCTTATATTTTTTCTCTTGCGTTACTGGATATTATTGTAGAACGATTGGTTCTAGTTACAACCGGTTGATAAGGTTGCTTTAGTCATATTAATAGTAAAATTGGTAATTTGACATGTGTGCATATGGGCACGCATCGGTACCAGGAATTCTTTTCCTATTTTCATAACGAATTTGAGTAAGGCTGACGTGTCTGGCTGCAATGGCTCAGAGGCAGGTTTCTAGTCTAAAACCCAAGGGATTGACTGTAGTACAAGTCTGCTAACAACCAATTTTTTTTCTGACTGAAACAGAACAAAATGGTTGCCTCTTATGGGTACCTGATGTTAAGGCAAGTTACTTTCAAGGCTTTCATACAGACTCCAGTTGGTACTGCAGTAACATTTTATCTTTCAGTGACACAGGCGGTGGCTTCGATCCCAAGAGTAGCTGTAATTTTTCTTTCAGTGATAAGTCTCCAGGTGCCCAAATATCACCCTTATTTTCCAGTATCTGCTGTCTATTGCTGTTGGGGTTGAGCCCAAATCTCTGATGTTCACTCTCAGAAGTCCTGGGTTTGATCCCCAGACTCTCCACTTTTATCCCTGTCAATTTTAAGTCTATAAGTACCAAATAATTCCCTGACTTTCAAGCATCTGCCAGCTGTTCCTGTTGGGTGTGTGGTTAAGGCTCTACTCTTCACTCCCAGTGGTCCTGGGTTCGATCCCCAACGTGGTCATATTTTTTCCTCCAAATAACATCGATATTTTCAAGATTAAGTGTTTTTTTAGTTTTTTTCAAAGATATTTCAAGAACGATTTGCGCTGTTGACACGTGGTTTGCAGCGTTGCATAGCCTTCGAAAAGATGCTTCGAGTGGTGTACTAGATTTTAAAAATCCGTTAAAATTTGAAAAAGTATATTATGAAGTAAGTTAAAAGCCATGTATTGTTTGGTATATTTGAGATTTTGAGATATTTTGAAGCTTGTATTTGCGCCAACCAGTTGAAGAAAAAAACAATTAGGCACAGTGCCAATTCATACCAACGAACCAATTTTGAACAAGCTTGGATGAATAGTTTCTCTGTAATCTTGTTCTGTAGCAAGTCATAACACATTCACATACTAATTAGCATGTGAATGCGTCACGAGTTGCTACAGAACAAGATTACAGAGAGACTTTTCAACCTAGCTTGCTAAAAATTGACAGGTGGGTATGAAATGGCACTGTGCCCAAGTGTTTTTTTTAAGTGACTGGTACAAACACAAGCTTCAAAATAAAATATCTCTAATTCGTTAATAAAAGGGGAAAAGATTTCCTGATAATGGAAAGATTTTTACTCTTTTTGCTATAACTTTTTCATATTTTAACGGATATTGATAAACAAGTACACCATTAGAAGCGTTTTTTCAGAGCTGTCTAATGCTTTTTACCGTATGTTGATAGACCAAACCGTTTTCGAAATATCTACGAAAACGTTTAAAAAACGTTACCAGGAATTATTTTCCTGTTTTAATAACGAATTTGAGTAAAACTGACATGTCTAGCTGCAATGACTCAGAGGTAGGTTTCTGGTCTACAAACCAATGGATTGCTGGTACAAGTCTGCTTACAACCATTTTTTTCTGACTGAAACAGAACAAAATGGCCGCCCATTCAGGGTACCTGATGTTAAGGCAAGTTACTTTCAAGCCTTTCGTACGGACTCCAATTTGGTACTTTAGTAACATGCTATCTTTCAGTGCCACAGACGGTGGGTTTGATCCCAAGAGTAACTGTCATTTTTCTTTCAGTGCTAAGTCTCCAGGTGCCCAAATATCACCCTTATTTTCCAGTATCTGCTGTCTATTGCTGTTGGGATTGTGCCTAAATCTCTGATATTCACTCCCAGAAGTCCTGGGTTTAATCCCCAGAGTCTCCGTTTTTATCCCTGTCAATTTTATGTCTCTAAATACCAAATAATGCCCTGACTTTCAAGTATCTACCATCTATTACTGTTGGGTGTGTGGCTAAGGCTCTACTCATCACTCCCTGAGGTCCTGGGTTAGATCCCCCAAGTGGTCATATTTTTTTCCTCCAAATAACACCGATATTTTCAAGATTAAGTGTTTTTTAGTTTTTTTCGAAGATATTTCAAGACCGATTTGCACTGTCGACACGTGGTTTGCAGCGTTGCATAGCCCTCGAAAAGATGCTTCAAGTGGTGTATTAGATTTTAAAAATCCGGTAAAATTTGAAAAAGTATATTATGAAGTAAGTTAACAAGCCATCTATCGTTTGGTATATTTGAGATTTTGGGATATTTTGATGCTTGTGTTGGTGCCAGCCACTTGAATAAAAAAAAACATTTGGGCACAGTGCCATTTCATACCAACGAACCAATTTTGAACAAGCTTGGATGAATAGTCTCTCTGTAATCTTGTTTTGTAGCAACTCATAACACATTCACATACTAATTAACATGTGAATGTGTTAAGAGTTGCTACAGAACAAGATTACAGAGAGCCTCTTCAACCTAGCTTGCAAAAAATTGACAGGTGGGTATGAAATGGCACTGTGCCCAAGTGTTTTTTTTTTCAAGTGATTGGTACAAACACAAGCTTCAAAATAAAAATATCTAATTCGTTAATAAAAGGGAAAAGGAATTCCTAGTAATGAAAAGATTTTTACTCTTTTTGTTTTAACTTTTTCATATATTAACGGATTTTGATAAAGGCAAGTACACCATTAAAAGCGTTTTTTTTCAGAGCTGTCTAATCCTTTTTACCGTATGTTTTTAGACCAAACCATTTTCGAAAACATCTTCAAAAACGTTTAAAAAAAACGTTACCAGGAATTCTTTTCCTGTTTTCATACCGAATTTGAGTAAGATTGACATGTCTGGCTGCAATGCCTCAGAGGTAGGTTACTGGTCTACATACCAACGGATTGCTTAACAAGTTTGCTTACAACCAATTTTTTTCTGACTGAAACATAACAAAATGGCCGCCCATTCAGGGTACCTGATGTTAAGGCAAGTTACTTTCAAACCTTTCATACAGATTCCAGTTTGGTACTGTAGTAACATTCTATCTTTTAGTACCACAGGTGATGGGTTAGATCCCCAGAGTAGCTGTAATTTTTCTTTCAGTGCTAAGTCTCCAGATGCCCAAATATCACCATTATTTTCCAGTATCTGTTATCTATTGCTGTTGGGCTTGTGTCTCAATCCCTGATATTCACTCCCAGAAGTCCTGGTTTCGATCCCCAAAGTGCCCGTTTTTATCCCTATCAATTTTCAGTCTCCAAATACCAAATAACACGCTTATTTTCAAGCATCTACTATCTGTTCCTGTTGGGTGTGTGGCTAAGATTCTACTCTTCACTACCAGCAGTCCTGGGTTTGATACCCCAAGTAGCCATATTTTTTCCCCCAAGTAACATCGTTATTTTCAAGATTAAGTGTTTTTTATTCCTTTTCGAAGCTATTTTCAAGAATGGTTTGCGCTTTGATTGTCATTGATCGGCTTTTCCCTCGGAAATTCCATTGTCCATCCCACAATCACCCTGCCACTGCTTTCCCATGCTGTTTTCTGCCTTTTTTTTGTTTTGTTTTTTTATCTCAAACCCGCATGTCAGGCAGCAAGGCGTGGGCTTGTCCATCTTGCCACCAAATGTTCGATGCCAAACACCATGTTCGCATCAGCAGCACGGGCTTTATCGAAATCCACACAATTGATGATCACTTGCAGCGTCTGGCAATATCCGGCCCATTGCTATCCACAACTGGCTGCGTTTACACATGGTGCAATCGCATCCTGATATCCTGCACCCGGATGCGGGTTCAGCAGGTGTTGCACAACACAATATTGCACAATACAGGAAAGCCAAAGGCTCACAAAAATAACTAAATACAGATGCAAACGTTGCTTTTTGGACTTATATGTCAGACTGCCTGAGCGGGGAATCAAACCCAGGACCTTCGAAACCAAAGGCCGAGGTCCTACCACTGAGCCATACTGGCACGGCTGTAATGACAAGAAGCAGCCGGGTCGAGTCATGCACAGCCACCGATGCAAGAATTGGACGTCACCGTGGAGGAGGACGAATCAGAGTACCCATATTACTGCGTAGCCTACTACGATGGCAGCAGCAAAGAATCAGTCAATGATGTGGAAGAGGAAGACGAATTGGACGACAAACTAAAAGAAACTGAATCGGAGGACGAAGCTGACGCCTACCTTACGACGTCCAGCAGTGTGGCGGAAGAAACAGGGCCAGACATTCCGCTATGACCGCCAAGGACAGACAGTCCACCACGACCGCTAAGGCCAGACAGTCCACCACGACAGCCAAACTCAACAGAAACCTTGCCCACTGCTTTCATGCCAATGCCAGGTTGTCCGATACTGCAATCATCAGAAGCGACGTCGCCCATATATGAGTCCGGTTGGTTACTCCTACTACGCCGTCCCACACCAGCAGAGCATGTCTCGTCGGCCAAAGAACTACGGTCTACCCGAAATTGCAAGCCAAAAGCCAAAGCTGCAACATTCCAGCCGCAGCCACCCATGAGACGAAGAAAAAGAGGAGTCGTTCCCATCACTTAATGTCTTTCAGGCACATTCATAAGCAATTGTAATGAATCCGAGGTGGTAATCTGCATCGTTTTATTGGAGGAGGTGGAGGACAACAGAGCCACCACAAAGACAGCCAACATAGTAGAGCCACCACTCCCACAATCACCGCCACTGTAACTGGAACCGAGTAAACTATAAGCCATGAAATGATATTGACGAGTCGTACTGTATGACAAGATCTACAGAAGTAAAATGTTCGCAATAATACCAGAACCCGCCATCAGTGTTCCCAAAGCCACCCCCACGCCAAAAAAGAAAGCGATCATTGCCTCCACGAAGTGGCTACCTCCAGAAGATGCGACGCACCAGGGCAGCCCAATATGTCAATCGCTATTTCAGCCAACAACAGTTTCACCCAAGCGCTCCACCAGCAGAACCCCAGAAGATCCGAGCACAGGACGGTTGGTGCTAGAGGCGATGTGTTCAGAGGTGGATAAGACACTCACGAGCCAGTCGGAGTCCTCGTCATCAATGTCGGCGATCCAGCCATCCCAAATTCAAAGGGAAGAAGCAGGGTCCACTTCCAACTCTAGCCGAGAGCCAAGTGCCAAGGTGACACCACCAATGGTCGTCTCGTCGCAATTCCTCAGCCAGGAGAATAAGCAGAGGCTACTTCCAGCTCCAACTCCAGCCAAGACCCAGCAGTGACAATCACCACACAAGCCCACCAAACGTCACTGAAACGGAAAAAAACCACATCCAACTCCCATGTGGGTACCATCGACGAAAGTCGAATTTCTTGCTTTCATCGGAATACTGGTAAGCAAGAGCTACAACGACTTGGCAGAGATGGTGCAGTACTGGTCCACGTCCCCTGAGCTGGGGATCCACTCCATCAGATGGACCATGACCAGAACAAGGTTTTACCAAATTTCTAACAACTTTCGGATGGCCGAAAAACCGTCTTTCATACTGTTCCCCAGACTGCATCGCCCATGACCAGGCAAGCCATGGAAGAGCAGAAGGCCAAGGAGGACATGGACGCAATAATGGAAGTGCAACCGATGATGGAGGCCAACAACCAGGCATTCCTCAAGTGCAGAAACCCTCTGCATAGACGAGTCCATGATTGCATACACTGGAAGATCCAACATCAAGGTATACTACCCCAAGAAGCCCATCAAGGTTGGCTTTGTACACTTCACTCTCTGCGACCAGTTCGACGGTTACATCCTCAACGATGAAACACACATTAGAAAAAGCGCCACATGGCAAGCAAACCCACCCAAGATCCACCAAGGAACTCGAGAAAAACAAGATGGCGCACACAATGATCTACACTGCACGTCACTACCTCAATCAGGTCTACACCATCGTCTGCAACAAACGCTTCACTTCGGTACTGCTGTTTCAGGCCTCTACGCCAAGCTAGGAACCCTCACATGCAGGTGCCTATGCGCCAATGCTACCGGAATGCCATACGAGTTCACGAAGGAGTTGCGCAAATTCAAGAAGGAGCACAAACGTGGTGACAGTATCCTGCATTGGAGCAGCCAACTACTGCTGAGCATCTGGTGCGACACCAAGGCAGGCTGTCCCTCTACTCAGCACCCACGTGGATCCTTTGGCCGGAAAATGTACCATTGGACGACTCATCGGGTGCCAGAAACACCTTGTCGCTTGCCCGCCGGCAGCCACAACTTACACTGAGTGCATGAATGGCGTGGACATGGCCAATCATTTTCTTTCCTCTTTCTACGTCGGCAGAAGGTCCATAAGATGGCACTAAATAAATACAGATGCAAACCTATTTACGTTGCCTTTTGGACTTATAGGTCAGACTGCCTGAGCGGGGAATCGAACCCACGACCTCTGAAATCAAAGGCCAAGGCCCTACCGCTAAGCCAGACTGACACGGCCCAGTCTGAGACTGTAGTCTGGCTTAGCGGTAGGGCCTTGGCCTTTGATTTCAGAGGTCCTGGGTTCGATTCCCCACTCAGGCAGTCTGACATATAAGTCCAAAAGGCAACGTAAATAGGTTTGCATCCGTATTTAGTTAACCAATTTCGAGCCCATTGGCTTTCCGTCCCGTTTAACCTAAGATGGCACTGTAACCTCTTCTTCCAAAAAGTCAACCAGATTTTCGTCAATGCCAGGCTCAACATGGTTATGGTCTGTGGCCTTGAAAAGACCGGCAAATGCTCTCAGCTGACTTACAGAAGATCGCTGGCTAACCAACGCAACAATCGCATACGCAAGACACGCCCTATAAGACTTCCATCTGTCATGGGTACCATTCATCGCTACGAAAGGAGTACGAGGAGCTGCAGATGTGAGGTGTGCAGGAAGTACAGACAGGAATGACGCGAGACCATCTGATGCTTCGGCATTTGTCTCACAAAAGTATTCACGGACGAAAGCTCGAGAAGAAGGCACGATGGACGAACTTGTTGGCAGTGGCATCAAGATCTCCTGGATCTCGATTTTTAGTCAGAAATTTCATTAAACTTGTATAGCCTTGCACAGCCAACGCCGAATAAACATTGTAACCTTTCACCAGAATTATGTTTTCCCTTTGCCTAACTGTGACTTTGACTTTTCAGGAAAAGACGAAAGCCCCAAACCTCACTATCGCTGAACCCGGTATTTGTCGTGGTTTCAGGGATTCAACCCAAGTCTGAAACCACGACGAATGCCAGGTCTTGTGTGACGATGGGGTGTGGGGTTTTCTTTGGGTTTTCTTTATCTAAATTCTCCAGGTACTCCTATGTTAACGTCACCATTATAAGGGTAAAAAAAGTGTATGCGGGTCATCCAGTAAGTCGCTACTTGATTTTTGGACTTTGCCAAATTCTCTGGGTATTGCGATGTAACCGTCACCATTTTAAGGTCGGAAAAAAAGCCAAACCCTGCCTTATCGTGCTGGTACTGACACCACATGGTTTTCTGGACTTAGCCAAATTCTCTGGGTGTCGTCACCATTTTAAGGGTAAAAAAACCAAACTCCCCAATTGCAGAGCTTGGCTCGTATGCGGGTCTCTCTCTATTCAGGGATGGTCGAGAGCAAGTCCATCCCTCAGTCTTCCAGTAAGTCACCACTTGATTTTTGGATTTAGCCGAATTATCCGGGTGTTACAATGCTGACCGTTATCATTTTAAGCGTAAAAAAAGCCAAACTGCCATTGTGGAGCTTGGTTCGTATGTAGTCTCTTTTAATTCAGGGATGGTTGAGACCAAGTCCATCCCCATGGCTGACATAGCCCCAAACTTAAGTCAGTCAGCCCATCTCAGCCCATCTCAGTCAGTAAGTAAGTCGTGGTCTTGCCCCACCACTACACCCTTATGGCCCACAGTCATCGATTGCCTAACCTTCGACGCCAGAAGGAAAGACAGGCCTCAGGTGGGTCACTACACTTGCCAACATTCTAACCTTCATGGAGCTCGTCGAAACACTACTGTCCCAGTTTTCGACACCTAGCCACCTCATCAGACAGCTAGTTTATGAATGTCTCGTCAGACACCCATTTTAGTCTAGCACCAGCAACGCTCGAAACACCCTTCAACAAGTTCCAACCAGTTTTTGCTGCATGTCCAACAGCTCAGCTCCAGTTCAGAATAGTGTACCACTCGTCACCAAAACGAAGACAGTAGTCCATCTACTCCGACCAGCTCCAAGAGACTGATGCTACTACCTCTTCAACCTTAAAGGGCTCACCGCCACTATCGCCGGTAGTTCTGGCAGCACTCGGGAGATGTGCCGCAGGACGAACCCACAGCAAACCGCCAAAGCATTCCCACCAGTCCAAATGGCTCAAACAGCTTAGTATCTTCCAAATCCGAAAGCGAGGCTACACTGGTCGTCGCCAAGTCTTTGCTGCTGGTCCGATGGCTCAACTCCAGTTCGGAATGGTGTACCACTCACCACAGAAGCATTGCCACTAGTCCAACTACTCCGACCAACTCAGAGAAAACAGACCCTTAAGAGGAACCAATGCTCACCACCAAGTCTTTGTTACTCGGTCCAATTTTAGAAAGGCGCACCGATCTTCACCAAGCAAAGCCACTAGTTCAAACAGCTCCAACCTAGTTTAGAACATCGAGCCCAATGTCAAGGACTATACAGCTCATCACCAGTATCGCGATTCAGTCCAGTTTGACTTAAGAGTGGAGGTCTGACGGCGAGACCCACCAGCAAAGCCACTAGATCAAACAGCTCACCAGTTCAGAACAGCGTACCCAAAGGACGAGAGTACTCACCACTCTTCTCGCTTACTCGGTCCAACAGCCGGGTTAGAAAGGTGAACCAATCTCCACCAAAGCCACCATTCCAAACAGCTCGACCAGCCTAGAACCTCGGGACCACAGTACTCATCGGTCAAGTCTTTCGCCACTGGTCCTATGGCTCCACTCCACATCAGAATGGCAGATCCAAGCCCAAAGGCGAGGACCCACCGACTCATCACCGAAGAATCGCTACTAGCACAATGGCTCCAACAAGCTTAGAACAAAGGACCCTTACGCCGCTCACACCAACAAACCAACCAATGCCGAGTTATGCCGTGCTCTCATCCCTCCCGGGCGGGATGGTAATGTGCCGTCCAGGTTTGACGGATCTTACACCTTACTGTTTTGCGCCACTCAGGTTTAGTCACGAGAACTAATCCCTACGACTCGCGCGACATTGCCACCTCGCCGACAGCGTCACCGATGCACAGTACAAGACTAACACCAGAGAATAACTACTCTACATCTAAATCACAGAGACACCGAGGGGAATCAGGATTTTCTTTCTCGCAACAAGCCCGGTATACTACTTGTAACTTATCTGCCACATAGCCAAGCCGCCCAAGAGATTCCAAAGAATCACGGGACAATCAAAGACCTGACAGAGCAACATAATTGGCAGGCCTCGGGCTCGCTTTTTCACTCACACGATCCAAGCCTGGTATACTACCTGTAACCTACCTGCCACATAGCCGGTGCGCCCGAGAGATG